>VSMD01051789.1:0-26919 GCA_008750895.1 Mirza zaza
CTCTGTGGCCCATTTCCTCTTCTAAACAGTGGAAATCATAATGGCACCATCTCATAGATTCCTTGGGAAGGTTACATGACATGAAGAAGGAAAGCACCTCTAACAGTGTCTGACACACGCAGTCAAGTGTTCAAGCTAATCATAGTCGTGGGAGACGTCCTGACAACACTCAGCTTTGCCCAAAGCCCCAGGAAAGCAGCAGCTTTAAGGCAGCCCTTGTCTTTCGGCACAGGAGACCTTGGATCCCAAGGCCAACCAGCAGGGGTAGGAAGGATCTTCAACCTGCAGACTCAGCCCCTGTTTAGTGTCTGATCAAGCCAGTGTATCAGCCTCAGATGCCCAACTACTAAGGCCTCCAGTTTGAGGTACTGCTCAAGCTAGCGGAGGCTAGAACCTTCCAGGCCCCACCACTAGCTCTGTCGCATACACCCAGTCTATGGGACTGACCTTCAGCAGTCTCTTGGCCCATACTCCAGCACTCCTGCTGGTGCTAGATTCCCTCCCTGAACCCCACACTGGCCCAGGGCCTCGTGTCCACAGCCCCTACCGGGGCTCAGGGACACAGGCCCTGCTGCAGCTCCCTCCACCTCCTGCCCCAACTTCACAGCTGTCTGCAGTGACACCCACCTTCATGCTTATCCTCGCTGTTGTGGCATAAACACTCTGTACTCCTATCTCAGACAAAGTCTTCTCACTGTGCCCTGGGTCCTGGACCCTCTTACGTCCTCAGAGACCTTGTCTCATTCAACCATCCTGTGTCTCTCTCTGTGGCGAACCTCTGGGTCCCCCGTGGCTTCTCCCAAGTCTCTCCCAACTTCCAAAGAGAAAAGGTCAACTTACACTTAACTTTTACTCTCCTCTGTTCACTGACCTGTGTTTTCTTTTCCTTCAAATAGAGTAGCCCATGTTTGGAGTTTATTTTCCCCCATCCAGTCTTGCATTATGGTTTCTGCCCTGCCCATAGCGATGAGACTGAGATGCTGACTTTCCTAACGATACAATGCAAAAGGGAACATTTGCACTGAGTCTTGGATGTTACCAGGTGGTCAGGAGTAGGGCAGGGTACTCCTGGAGAGGGGAATTCTGTGTGGAGACTCATGCTTTCCTCCTCACCGGAAACTTTCAGCCAGGGCCACGTGAGTCAGTAGGTTCTGCATCTCATCATGACATGCCACAGCCTGACACCACCTCTTCATTTTCCTCTTACATTATTCCGCCACCCCCACCCCCACCCCACCACCCACACCCCCCTCCCCCCGATGACTCCAAAATCTCCCTGCACACCCAGGTAATTGGCACTGACACCCCACAGGCAAGCAGTGACGCCCCAGTCTTATCTCCTTAACCATGTCTCAGCAACGCCTTCCCAATCTCTAGAACAAGTAGATTATAATTTTACTTTGTTAGGACATCTGGGTAGATAGGCCCAATGGGTCATTGGAAATGGTCACCTATAACTCACAAGAGAAAGAAAATAATGGGTAATCCCATGCAAAGAAGTGAAATGTGCTCTCCTCATGCCTCCATCTCCATTGCTGTTCCCCATTCTTCCTTTTTTCTTTTAATTTCACAATTTTATGGGGTGCACATATTTTGGTTACATAATTTGCTTCTGTACAGTTTGAGTAAAAGTTGTAAGTGTGCCCTTCACCCAGTTAGTGTGCATTGTACCCGTTAGGTGTGAATTTACCTATCCCCTCCTCCCCCCTCCTGCTTACTTGATTTCCATTGAATTTAATTAGTACATAAACATGAGTGTTGACCAATTAGTTCCAATTTAGTATTGAGGACATGTGGTGCTTGTTTTCCCTTCTCGTGATACTTCACTAAGAAGGATGGTCTCCAGTTCCATACAGGTTGTTACAAAAGATACTAGACCATTTTTTTTATGGCTGAATAGTGCTCCATGGTATATATATATACCACATTTTATTAATCCACTCATATATTGATGGGCACTTGGGTTGTTTCCATATCTTTGCGACTGTGTATTGTGCTGCTATAAATATTCCAGTGCAGATGTCTTTTTTATAGAATGTCTTTTTTTTTTTTTTTTTTGATAAATACCCAGTAGTGAGATTGCTGCATCAAATGGTAAGTCTACTTTTAGCTCTTTGAGGCATCTCCATACTACTTCCTATAGAGGTTGTACTAGTTTGCAGTCCCACCACCGGTGTATAAGCGTACCTTTCTCTCTGCATTCTTTTTAACTTTTAAATTTAAAAGGTACTTTATTTAGGAAAATATTACAAGTGATTACAGCTGAATCAGGGTAAAATAGAATTTGTTTGGGGGTGGCTCCAGTGTAAATAAACCCACAAGGTTCCAGCTACCCACAAAGTGAGGGTTAACAGAAGTATAATAGCAAAAAAGATTTTTAGAGCAAAAAGAATTTAAAACAGGAGTTGTCCACACTGCAACTTTTAAACAGGCCTTTTCATGCTGAAATTAGCACAAATGTTACTTAATATCCACAGTGCTGCATAAAGAACTATTGAGAAAACACCAGGGGCAGCTGGAAAAACAGAGAAATCAGAGGCAGGCACCATGCCAGGCGCTGGGGCAGCCTCTCCATCTAAGCCCTCTAACAGTTGGTGACAAGCCCTGTAGGGTGACCGCACAGGACAGAAGACCCCAGGACACCAGGACAGTGGGCTAAGAGAGAGCCAGGGTAACAGTTGGGTACAAACACAAGGCAGGAAGCTAAGGCTAGGACAACTACAAAAGGCAGAACCAGACTTGATGGGTGCCGAGAAACACAAAGGTAGAGCTGAGAATGTGCAGCTAAGCCAGCCTAGGGTCCCCAAATACATAAATTGGAAGAGCCTCCAGTGAGCACTCAGACAAACACAGTGCCCTTCCCTCTCCTACCTTTCCCTTCCTGAATAGTTTGATCCTAAAGCACTTAAGTAGGGCAGAGAAAAGTGGGCATTTGTGTGGGGCTTGGCAGGAGAGCTGAGGTGCACCAGAGCAGAATGGCAGAGCCCAGGCAGTGACAGTATCTGCACAGGAGAGACATGTGGTGCAGAGTGACAGAGCCCAGGACCCAAGTAAGGCAAGAAAGGCACCCGTGGCGATAAGAAGAGGCACAGTGCTGGGTTTCTGTGCCCAAGCAAGTAAGGTGGACGGCCCCACAGGGTGGCAGCCTGGCTGGGAAGCCCCACAGGAGACAGCCTGGAGGCCTGGCGTGCGGGGCAGAGCCCAGGCAGGTGAGGAGGATGTCCCCTCCAGGCATCCGGACAGCCAGCTAGAACACAGGAGGCAAGCTTTGGTGAGAAGGGCACCCACACGAGAGAGGTGGTAGCGATGATGAGGATGGAATATTGGCTGTAAACTGGGGTGCTGATCAAATGCTAAGGAGAACGGGAGCCGGTTTTGTCATTGTCAGAGAAGATATTTTTACAAATATGGAAAGGGAGAAATGAATCCTGTGGTGCTGAACTGGAACCGCAGCTGTAGTAGTTCCCCGTTATCTGTGGGGATACATTCCAAGACCCCCAGTGGATGCCTGAAACTGTGGATAGTCTAAACCCTATATATACCATGTGTTTTGATCTGATCACGGAGAGGCTACTGAGTGAATAATGGGCAGAGACAGCGTGGATGATTCCCATCCTTGGTGGGACAGCACAGGACAGCATAAGATTTCATCCCACCACTCAGCACGTTGCACAATTTACACCTAATGAATTGTATATTTCTGAAAATTTTCATTTTATATTTTCAAACTGTGTTTGACCACAAGTAAGGAAAACCATGCATAAGGGGGGACTACTGCACTACTGTAAATCCATAATTTTTCATATATATGTAAATAGATACCCTAATAACTATAGGTGTAATTGTGCATTGCGATTTACCCGTACATAAGCCTGTATATACACACACATTCCCTAGCTCTGTCTGTTGACAGCACGTACAGAATAGCCCCACCCAATAGCGATGAGCACATTTGGGGCAATGATCTTTGCCCCAAAGATCAGGGGAAAAAAAGGGCTTCCCAGAGAAATGACTACAGGTCTGGGAAAGTACAAGATGAGCCTAGAACATCTTATTGTCCCAGAAAGCAGACACATGCTCAAAGCATGACAGGACAAGCCAAAAAGACACAGAAACCAAATTGAAAGGGCTCTCACTGGCTAAATAGAGATAACTGAGCATCACAATAAATAATGATATGTTACATCCCAGTAAATAATGATATATATCAAATAATGATAAAGTCCATGAGTATGGACACAAGCACAAGTCTATACTAAGAAAAGTAAATGAATGAATTCAAAGTCTGATGAGGAACAGAAAGATTACATAGTGTCAAAGTATTTTCCCCCAAAATACTTAACAACTAGAAAGAGAAAAAGGCTGTTTTCACAGTGGACAAGGCTGGTGGACATCACCTTAATCAAGTAATCAAGATGAGCTTCATCAGTACTGGGACAAATCAAAAATTTGGGACACCTGATAAGACACAATGAGGAAATGCAGGGTCATTTCTCGCTATTTCTGCCAAAGAAAGATACACAATATGAAGTAAATCATGAGCAAACATCAGACCAACAAACTGAGGGACACTCTGCAAAATAACTGACCTGTAATCTTCAAAAGTGTCAAGGTCGTAGAGCTACTAAAAGACTGAGGAATTGTCCTTCAGTCTATCTGAAGGAACTGCACACTTGATAACTAAATGCAAGATGTGAATCTGGATCCCTTTTGCTATAAGTAGCATTATTAAAACAATTAGCAAAACTTGAATGGAGTCTGAGGATTAGATGGTAGTAGGATTAGGTGAACCAATGTTAATGTTCTGATTTGGGTGGCTGCCCTAATAATAGAAAATTTTATTTACCAGAAGATCTGACAGAGGGAGAAAATCATTATGTTTCCCAGGATGCTCTTTGACTTCCTTCCATAAAGAGGCAAGCAAGGAAATGTTGAATACCTGGTGCTGTCCAGAGCACCAGCCTCCTTGGAGTGGCTCAGCTCAGCCAGAATCCAGAAACTGAAGTACCAGCTGGCCCCCAACAGGAAGTCAGGAAGGCTGAGGATGGATGAATGATTGTGAGAGATGGAGGGATTTCAGAAGCTTCTATGGAACACACAAGGTTGAAGAAGAAAACGATGTCTTCAGAGGATTTTAAGAAAATTTTCTGTATGACGTTTCCTATAAAGCACATGTCCATTTCATGAGTAATATTACTCTCCTGTGAAGCCAAATTTGTGTTTTCTTTTTCTTTCTCTCTTTTTCTTTTCTTTTTTTTTTTCTGACAGAGTCTTGTTCTGTTGCCTGGGCTAGAGTGACATGGTGTCAGCCTAGCTCACAGCAACCTCAAACTCCTGGGCTCAAGCAATCCTCCTGCCTCAACCTCCCAAATAGCTACAGGCGAGCACCACCATGCCTAGCTAACTTTTTCTATTTTTGGTAGAGATGGGGTCTAATTTTTCTTATTTTTTTTTTAGTAGATACAGGGTCTCACTCTTGCTCAGGCTGGTCTCAAACTACTGACCTCAAGCAATCCTCCTACCTCAGCCTCCCAGAGTGCTAGGATTACAGGCATGAATCACTGCATCCAGCCTCGTGTTTTTCTTCATTGGGATTGCAAAAACTGGACCTCAGGGAGTCCCACCTTTTATACAGCTTACTTAAAGTTGCTGGGATTGGTAAAATATGTTCTGAGTCAGTTGCCCCATGACATCATAGGTAAAATGCAAGCAGGCTTCTACTCGCAGCAGGAGTGTTGTCAGTGTCTACCACCCAGGGTAACTGCAAGTCTTAGGACTGAAAAACAGAACTTTGAGGGCATACCTTGGAGAGGCAAAAGAGAAAATGTGAATCTACAGCCTAGATTACTGGCTTACAATCCTGACTGCATCAGAATTATCTAAGTAGTTATAAAATATGATTGTGCATGTGTGTGTTCATACATATTCCCAAGCTGTGTTCTAGAATCACTTAGAATCTCCAAGAGTAAAGTCCAGAACCCTGTATTTCTTCTAAAGCTCCCTCAAAAGATTTGAAAATATGACCAGATTTGGAAACTTGTGGTCTTGACTGCAGATCTGAGAGGGGATATGGGTTGTGGGTACTAGAAGGCACCTATTCTTGAAGTCAAGATAGAAGCTAAGATAGAACAGGCCCTTGAGGTTCTAAAAATAAGTCATAACTCATAAACCAGATTATGTAGAATCTTAGTACTCATGTTTATTTCCTTTCTTTAATCTGAGTCTTTAGCACATCTAATATATATCTCTAACCAGACAGTCTTCTGAGCTCAAGATCATAGCTACAATGAGCTGATATTACACATCGGCTACTCCTCAGGGACTTCAAATTCATGTTCAAAACTAAATCTATCATTTTCTCCCCAAAACATATTCCACCTTCAATATTTACTTTTTTAGTAAACATTAACAGTTCTACTATGCACGGAAAATGTTACAGTATATATATCGAACCCTTGTACAACTTGGGCTCAGACATTATTTCTCACTGTAACTTTTGACTCTGGTGTTTCAGATTCGCTTTTCAAGAATTGTTTGTCCACCCACTGATAAAACAACTACAATATATCCATTTTTGCACTTATCGTCACATGAGGGTATGCGCCATGGTCAGAGTTCCTGAGTCCTGTGAGATCTTAGACATTATTCAGCCTTCATTTCACAGACAAAGAAGCTGGAACCCTCAGTGCTGAGGGACTTCCTCAGAGCTGCTGGCTAGACAGGAGAATTCAGACATAAAGCGCAGTCCAGTGCTTCTTAATGACAAGTACTCTACTGAAGTCTTAAGCTTAAACCACAGTGGACTCAGCTAAAAGAAAAGTAAAAAAGAAAAGAAAAGAAAAGCCTGTTTGTCAAAATTGAATCACCTTATTAAAACTGTTGAATTAATTAGTTTAATCAGCAGAACTAACCAGCAGAAGAGAGAATCCTTTCCAGAGAAAAGTATAAAGCATTTACCAATATATCTCAAATCCTTCCCCGTTTACTGCCAAGGCAACTGTCATTACAACCTTCCACATGGAAAAGAATATCTTCCCAGAAGGGAAACTGAGTTGCTGCCCAGTCCCCACCCCCACCAACCATCCTCCAAGTTCGGATGTGCTCTCTGCGCCAACGCAATTTCAAATAAGTGATGATCAAGGATGCTGTTGCATCTTTCTCAGTAACCCTAACTGATTTTATCCATTTATTCTACACAGTAAATTCACGTAACACCCGTTCCTGTGGACTTATTCTGCATTAGCTACTCCCCTCCCCCTACCTGTAATACACACACACACACACCCACACACACACACACACACACACACTCATACATAGTCTGCCATTTTATCTGCAATAAAATCCAATTTGTCTGGAAGCTCTGCCATGAGCAGCCCATTCCCCATGTTCTTTCCTTATCAAGCTCTGTAGAGGTTGGAAAAGAGATAATAAACTGTGAAGAATCCCTAAGTATTATTTTAACTAACTCAAACTCCTGAGTTTCTTCTATAATGGGCTCTATATATATGGTAAAAATAACTAAAACAAAGCAAGAGCCAGAAAAGGAAAGCCAAAGAGAAAGCCCAAAAACCCACAACCAAAAAATAAAAAAAAAAGTCAATCCTTAGAGATGAACTAAGAATGTTGAAGAATCAGAAAGAGAAAAAAAAATCCATTGCAAACTTTAAAAAAAAGTTTTTAAAAAGCCTTGCTAGGCTGGGCGCGGTGGCTCACGCCTGTAATCCTAGCACTCTGGGAGGCCGAGGCGGGCGGATTGCTCGAGGTCAGGAGTTCAAAACCAGCCTGAGCAAGAGCGAGACCCCGTCTTTACTATAAATAGAAAGAAATTAATTGGCCAACTAATATATATAGAAAAAAATCAGCCGAGCATGCCTGTAGTCCCAGCTACTCGGGAGGCTGAGGCGGCAGGATTGCTTGAGCCCAGGAGTTTGAGGTTGCTGTGAGCTAGGCTGATGCCACGGCACTCACTCTAGCCTGGGCAACAAAGCAAGACTCTGTCTCAAAAAAAAAAAAAGTCTTGCTAAAAGAAAGGAAGTCTACTTGGAGGAAAGATAGTGATATCTGATACCCCAGCAAGAGACTATGGAAGTCATGCATTTTAAAATTGCATGACTTGTTCCTTAGAGCCAAAACAGAAATCAAATGAGGGGAAAATTTCAGAAAAAAAATCTGCCTTTCAACAGGGTGCTGGGGGTGGGTAGACGGGTCAGTAAAGGGAAAAGGGAGAATCAATGACATAAAATGGGACCATTTAGTATGAAGTTTTATATCTCCAATAAATCTATTTCTCAAAATAGTTTACTGCTCCCAGCCAACGTAACTGCAGAACTAGCAGGAATGTCTAACTGGGAAAGTGCTGTCTGAGAGCTAGAGACATGGTTAGGTAGGAAGCACTAGTGTATGAAAGTCACTCTTTTAAAATAAATGTCTGAAATAGCTCAAGGAGGGAAATGAGCAGATGCAACAACATACACGATTGGGAAAAAAATTTCAGAAGGTCATTTTTTATGTGTTTGTTGAGAGGAAGATTTTCAGTGTTTGACTATTTGCAAGGCCTGAAAAGCAAATAACCAGGTATAATCAATGAAGAAGGCAAATAGCCAGAAAGTGAGAAACATATGTGGACCTTCTCTAAAACCCTGTTCATTTAGTCAAGGATACAGAACTTGGTAGAAGGTGGCCACGCCCAGGAGCAGAGGCTGTGTCTCCTGCTATTGCTGCCCATGGGTGCTCAGCTGCCAGGGGCCCTGTCCACATGGACACCTTCCTCCCAGAGCTGAGAAGGAAGCCTAATTCCTGTTTTGCTGTTGCCTTTTTATACCTAGACTTTGATTCCCATCTGAGAAAACTCCACACTTACAATCTCTTAAAGGAACATTCATAATATCAAAGTCTCCTCATTTTTAACTCATATTTAGCATCAATAAAGCCCATCCATCCCCTTCGGGTAGGAATGAAACCATACACAGCGCCAGTTGTCACTGTCTGTTCCAGCCCTTGCAGGGCCCAAAAACCTGTCTCTTCCCAACAGCTTAGATGAAGACACCAAAACAAGAGATTATGGCCTGGGTGACACTCATCAGATAGGTGAGAATTAAAGAACCTGAGAAGAACCAGCTGTTGTGGTAAGAGTTCTCCATGCCAAAAACATGGATTTGAACATAATAAAACACTGCAGAGAACAGAAGAGCAGAAAAGAATGACAAAAAATGGGTACATTTGGCCAAACGATTCATTTTTATTTTGGTTTCCGAGTTCCCGTGTATCTTCTCAGTCTTTTTCTGAAACACATTATCTAAGATTCCTCTTCCACCCCTTCACCCATCCACATTGATTAGAGCAGCATCATTCCCGGGTACTGTTTTTAAACATCACTAGGCTTGCAGGCAAACAATTTGTCAAAAGGTCGCAAGACATAAAAGGGTGAACTCAAACAGAATTAGTGTCTCTGGATTTAATGGGCCAACGCTTCTCAAATTTTAGTGCACATTCAAATCACCTGGGGATCTTGTTAAAATTTAGGCCTGATTCAGCAGACCAGGGGCAGGATGTGAGAATCTGCATTTTTAACAAGCTCTAAGGTGATGTGCATCCTGCCAGTCCATAGGCTACAAGGATCCAGTTTACCCAACGTAATAGACCCAAAGAGGCAAAGTCTTGTCCACAGTTATTCAAGCTAGCCCTTTAGCTCAGCTTCTCTGGCTCCCAATCCAGTGGAATCTCTGTGGGTGAAAAATATGCCAAGCCTCCATATAGATTTGGTTAAAAATAAATCAGTCACATCATACTGAAAGATCACCTCCAACAACCAAGTAAAACATTTTTTCAATTACAGAACATAAAATCCAGGCCACTTGTTTTCCCATTTTTCAAAGTTCTTAGTAGCTGTCAGTCAATGGAGATATTTTCAAAAGAAACTAATCTCCCTAATATTTAAGCTCCCTAGACCTGTGACTGATTCATTCGGGGTCAAAAAGAACAGAAATATTAATACATGAACATCTAGAGGGAGAATCTGGACACTTAGTCTTCAGTTTCTATAATGAAAACGGAACTGAGATTCAAAGTCAAGTCTCCAGAAAGGAAATCCGTGAGAAGGGAGTAACATGTGTGCTGCATTTGTGTAGACCCTTAAGCTGAGTTATTAACTCTGTAACAGAGCATGTGGCCTCTTCTCCACACAATAGTAGAGGGTCATTCTTCATTCTTCTCCTGCACCATCCCTGGACCATAGGGAAAGCTGCTAATTCGAGACCCAGCAAAAGGAAGAAAACAGTGGTGCTTCTTGCAGAATAGATTCTTCCATTCTCTCTTCCCCACCTCCAAGCCATTGTGATGAGATCCACAAAATGAACCTGATGAACTAAAAAGTAAACAGAAAGACAAAAAGGGAAGGAGGAAAAATACCTACTCATATTTATGAGCCTGCAGCACAAAGTACTGATAGCGAGGGGAGGAATTCCTGCCAGACAGACGCCCCGGTCCACAGTCTCATGTCTGAGTAAGCATGGGTTTTACCAGGCAACCCCCAAAGGTCAGGGGTCACAGAGAATTCCTCATCCCGAAAGCAGTTAGGGTATAAACAGAGCATTCATTTCTCTCCCTCTGTGAGGAACAACAAACCCGGACACACAGGCATCCCGCCACTCAAATGAGCAGCTTCTTCAAATGAGCCACGAAGTTCTGGATCACGAAGCAAGGCAAGAAGCCGCGATGGGCAAGCTTTCCCACACAGCCCTGCCAGTGGACTTCATTCCTCAGCTCCAGCACCCCAGGCTTCAGCCAGATTTCAAGAACAAGAGGGCAGAAACGGTCACATTCTTTGATTGTATGGAAAGGAACCAGCAAGACGTTCCATCTGGGCCAAGAACTGAACTGCACTTGAGGGAGTAACATGGTATGAAGCACACCCCTCTCCTAACAGAGGCGCCATCAAATGGCACAGATTTTTAAATATCGCTAATCCTTGTTTGTAGCATTCACGCAGCAAAATGCAGAGAATACTTCATCCTTGCAATTTTGGAAATTAGAATCTAAGAAACTTTAAAGAGTTAAATTATTGTAACAGCATATCCTAGCACGAACTGGTACTTTGCTGGTTAGAAGCTGGAAAACTTCCAAAGTTCCGTAGTAGCCTACATCTTAAAAGGAGGAGGATTAAATTTCTTTCTGTAGCAGACATTCCATTTGTTCTGGT
The DNA here is from genome assembly GCA_008750895.1 of Mirza zaza. Classification (NCBI taxonomy): domain Eukaryota; kingdom Metazoa; phylum Chordata; class Mammalia; order Primates; family Cheirogaleidae; genus Mirza; species Mirza zaza. Next base: position 11,201 of record VSMD01051789.1, read on the forward strand.
GACAAAAATAAAAGTACTTTTCATCTCAAAGTAAAGGTACCTAAACAGGGAAACAATAGCCACGTTTGCCTTCAAACCTGACTACTGGGTTATATTGCAGCAGAAATGTGTCACTGCAGTTTTGTATTTGTATGGGATAAATGAGGGGGTTTTGTATGGGATAAATGAGGGGTTATTTTTTTACCCCAATGCATATTTAAAGAATCTGAGTCTTTATGTAATTATGTCTCCTTGAGAAGACCTCCTCCCTTGCGTTTCAGCTCAAATAGTTGTTCACTGGAGTTCAGAGGCAAAGACCCCAGTGGTTTCAAGAAATAGGCAGAGATTTACTTGTTCTTCACCTTGAATAAAAGGAGAGATTGGAAAAGGGAATTAATCAGGACCTGCTGCAGCTCAGTGTAAAAGGATGTGTTCATTAGTACACACACACTCTTTACCTCCCTGCACTGCTGTGTGAGACTGAATAACTCAGGCTTTGGGAAACATGCTAGTGATGGACTATTTTGTCCTCAGGCGATTTTCATCGGTTCACAAACCAAGACCAAGTCCTATAGGTAGAAGTCTCAGTGGCTCCTGTACTCACACGCATTTGTGCAAACTGCAAAAAGGTATGCAGGAAAGGCAGATGAAACTCTAAAAAGTGGCTCATACAGACAATTGTTAAAAGTACCCATCAAGGCAGACAAATTACAAAAAGGTACTGTACTTTGTGCAAAGGCTTATAAAAAGTTCTCTTTCCTCTTGGAGTCAGGACTTGGTTTCTATCCTGAGCCATGACTTGGCTCAGCTGGCAGAGCCTGAGCTGGATTTCAGCCCCTAATACCCCTCTTAATGACCAACTTAGTAGGGTGTACAACACATAAACTGCATGGTGCAACCCAGAGCTTTAGGTTGGGGTTTTCCCTGAAGCAAGCAGATATTCTTTGAAAAAAATCAGGCCCGGAAAGAAGAGCTGGAAACAAAGGTGGGCTGGGACTGGGCTGGATGGATAAATACATAGATATGTAGTCAGATGGGGAAATTTCCTTATTCCCCCTGACTGGGCCTGGGACTCAGAAGCAAAACATGTTTCAGTGCATCCCTTAGCAGGGAGAGTGCTGGTAAAGTGATCTTGCTACTTATCAAAAGGCCAGGTGTTTGGTTAGAGACCCCCTTAAAGTTCAGCCTAGACTCTGAGCACACCCAAGGTGGATAAAAGTTTTGGGTTACTATTTGTGTTGTACTTCCCTTCCCTTTATGTGAAAATTTTCAAAAAAGTCTTACTGAAAGTTATAGGTGGGACACTGATGTGCTTTGCAGAACTAAGGAAAGGCCTAAACCAGCTCAGAAACAAATGGCAAAGGTGAGAGCAGTGTCTTCTTCTGAAAGTCAGCCTGATGGTGGCAGTCATGGTGTTCTTAAAGTGGGCCACATAGCAGAAGCAGCATCATGGTACCATGATAAGAAACCTTGCTCTAGAACTCATCAGAAACAGCGCAGGGACCATTTAAGCAGACTGTAATAGAACAGATAATATATGGGGATTCAAGACATCGTTTGGGTAGTTCAGGAAATGTAATCTCATCTGGAAGCCACAGGCTAGGAACTACAGGAACCTGGAGCAGTATAAAGGCTAAATACTGAAATAAACACATTCATCCTTTCAACCATATTTACTGAGTGTTAATTGCGGAACATAGCTAAATATGTGTGAACAAGACAGGGTGAGGGAAAAATTAAGCAGAAAAGACACAAGAAAATACCAAGTACTATAGGTTCTTTTTAAAAAATAAAATAAGTAATGTGATAGAATGCTGGAGGAGTCCTCTTTTGATTGAGTGGCCAGGGAAGACCTTAAGTTGGGGATCTATAGAGAAGAGGTAGCTATGTGGAAATGTGTGGGAACAGTGTTCTAAGAAGAGGGAACAGCATGCGCAAAAGGCTATGAGGCCAGTGTGTACGTGGTACATTTGGGAATCAGAGAGGTCAATGTGTCTGGAGCACAGTGCAGGTGGGGAATGTTGTGGGGGAAGAGGGCAGGGAGGTGGCTAGCGACCAGATCACAGATAGCCTTGGAACCCAGGGCAAGGGTTCAGATTTCATTCTACTCTGGTGGGAAACCAGTAGAAGATTTTAAACAGAAGAGGTGTCACTGCTCTACAAATGTGTTTAAAAGACCAGTCTGGCCACTATGTGGAAAATGGCTTGCAAGAAATAAGAGAAACCATTTGGGAGGTCCTCGGCAATAGTGACATTTTAAGTCATCTGATCCCTTCTTATGGAGGGCTGTTCTGCACGTTACACGAAGTTTAGCAGCACCCCTGGACTCTACTTATTATATTCCAGAAGCAATCTACTCCTCGTTGTGACAGCCAAAAATGTCTCCAGATATTGTCGAATGTCCCCTGGAGGGCAAAGCTACCCCTGTTGAGAACAACCAGGCCAGGGTGTTTCCCGTGCAGGTGACAAGAATGGTAGGGTCTGAACATATTTTGAAGGTAGAGCTGACAAGACAGGCTGACAAAAATAGATACAGCGTGTGAAAGAAAAAGAGGAAACAATTATAGAATATCTCCAAGATTTTGACCTGGGCAACTGGAAGGATGAAACTGACGGGTGCAATGACAGGGAAGACTGAAGGAGGGGCGCTCAGCAGTGCTGTTTTGAACATGTCACATTTGAGATTCCTGCCATGAGAAAATGGCAAATCGACTGCTAGAGTTCCAAGGAAATATCAGAATTAGATGTGTAAATATACTAGTTATACACATACATATACAGATATAGAGATGAATGTTGGAAACAAACAATAATGGAGATGATGACAGATGATAGATATTAGACAGATGACTAGATAGACAGATTTGTTACTGGTTGAGGTTACCTAGCAAGAGTGTGAAGTTGGAGAAGAATGATCACAGACAGAATCCTAGGAGACCTCTGGTAGTTAAGTGTGTGGAAAAGACCAAAGGATACTGAGACAGAACTTCCAGTGGTAGGTAGGAGAGAAAACCATAGTAATACGTTGTCACTTAAGCCAAGAGAAAAATATTTCAAGTAGGAATAACGGATTGTGTCAAATGGTGCTAAGACATCATCAAATAAGATACAACAACAAAGTGCCCACTGGAAGCATGAAGTTCACTGACAATTTGAAAAAACCAGTTTTAATAAAGTGCCCCAACAGTTTGGGTAAAGAGATTTGGCTGCTCTTGCTAAGTCAAAAAGAAAACTAGAGTACTTCTCTAAAGCATTTTCAAGCTGTTTTCTGTGTGAGGTAAGAACAAATGACTAACATGATTATCTATATTTTCCATGCAGGAATAGTTTGCAAAGGGCTTGTCAGGGTTAAGGCATATCTTAGTCTGTTTTCTGTTGCTTATAACAGAATACCTGAAACTAGGCAATTTATTTATAAAAACAATTTATTTCTTATAGTTATGGAGATGGAGAAAGCCAGAGTCTAGGGGCCAAATCTGGTAAGGGCCTCTGTAGAACCCCAAGGTGGCACAGGGCATTGCATGTTTAGGGAGCCGAGTATGCTAGCTCAGGTGACTCTTCCTCTTGTTATAAAGCCCACTCCAGTGGGGTTATAATCCCACTCCAGTGTTAGCCTATTAATCCATTAACTCATTAATCCATAAGTGGCTCAATCCATTCATGAAAGCAGAGCCCTCATGAACCAATCACTTCTTAAAAGTCCCACTCCTCAATACTGCACCATTGGGGATTAAGTTTCAACACAAGTTTCGAAGGGGACAAAAAAAAAATCAAACCACAGCAGGTAGACACTAAAAGGAAGGCTCTTGCTACTACTTTCCAGACAGGCTGCACATTTTATAGCCTGTAAGAAAGGAGTCAAATGAAAAGGACACTAAAGTTCTTCAGACTGAAAAGAAATCATAATAAGGCATAGGAACTTAGTTTACACCAGAGTAGACCCTTCTCCAAAGAGGCCCTGAATCAATGTGAGAGCTCTCCCCTGTGAATAAAATGTGGCCACCCCAACCAGCCCCCATCCTCAGCAATGGGAGAAATTGCTATCCTTTGCCAGACTAGTTTAGAATCAGAAGTTTTCAAAACAAAATATTTTAGGAATAAATATGAGTGAAAAATCCAAAGGAAAAAATTTGTAAAACAGTTTCATTAACTTTTCCACAAATACACTCTCTGACACAGGGAAGAGAAAAGAATATAAGCAATTATTTAACTCTACTTAAGAGCCTCATTCTCTATTCACACTAACTACCCTATAGGTGGGACAGGCCTGGTGGCCCACAAGGACAGGCAACCCAGTAGGCAATACATACAGGGATAATGAGCTGGGAGATTCCTGGTGAGACATGCCCTCAGAGTGGGATTTAAATTCCTCCCAATGGAGCTACATCATTCTCACCGTGGTAAAGGAGGAAGGAACAAAGATCATGGAGCCTTCAGTTCTACCAATCAACCTAGACAGTTCTCATGGTAGGAACTGGAAGTCCTGGGGCCACTTGTGACTTGAAACAGGGGGAAGACAAAAGAAGAGCTCACATGTGTTATCTAGGAGAGTGAAAGTGACAGGCTTAAAACTTACAAGCTGCTTCTTACTATTGGTTTGGGCAATGATTTTTTGCATATGACACCGAAAGTACAGGTGCACCAAAGTAAAAAGTATCTGCACAGCAAAAGAAATAATCAACAGAATGAAAAGGAAACCTATAGAATGGGAGAAAATATTTGTAAACCATATATCTAATAAGGGGTTAATACCCAAAATATATAAGGAACTCATACAACTCAATAGCAAAAAAAATACAAATTAAAAATTAAATAAATAAATAAAAATGGGCTAAGGACAAGGGACATTTCTCAAAAAAAATACAAATAGCCAACAAGTATACCAAAAGATGCAAAACTTCACTAAATATCAGAGAAATACAAATCAAAACCACTAGATATCACCTTGCACCTGTTAGAATGGCTATCATCAAAAAGACCACAGACGACAAGTGTTGGCAAGGATGTGAAGAAAAGGGATTCCCTGTATACTGTTGGTGGGAATGTAAATTGGTACAGCCATTATAGGAAACAGTATAAAGCTTCCTCAAAAACTAAAAATAGAATTACTGTATTATCCAACAATTACATTTCTGGGTATTTATCCACATGAGTTAAAAATTCTTGTCCACACAAAAACCTGCACATGGATGGTTATAACAGCTTTATCAACAATGACAAAACGTGGAAGCAACCAAGATATCCTTCAGTAGGTAAATGGATTCATAAATTGTACACAGAGGCAATGGAATATTATGCAGCACTAAAAATAAATGAGCTATCAAGCCATGAAAAAACTTGGAGGAAACTTAAATGCATGTTACTAAGTGAAAGATGCCAATATTAAAAGATTACATACTGTAGGCTTCCAACTATATGACATACTGAAAAAAGCAAAACTATGGAAAAGTAAAAAGATTAGTGGTTTTCAGGGGTAGGAAAGAAGGGATAATGAATGAGAGCACAGAAAATGTTTACAGCAGTGAAAACACTCCATATAAAAATATAATTGTGGATATATATCATTGTAAATTTGTCCAAAACTATAGAATGTACAACACCAAGAGTGAACCCCAATGTCAGCTATGAACTTTGGGTGATAATGATGTGTCAACATAGGTTCATCAATTGTAACGAATGTACCACTGTGGTGGGGGATGTTGACAATGGAGGAGGCCATGTATGTGTGAGGATAGAGGATTATGAAATATCTCTTTACCTTCCTCTCAATTTTGATATGAAACTAAGATTGCTCTTAAAAAATAAAATCTTTTTAAAAAATGAATCCAGGTAATTTATTATATTAACAGGCTAAAGAAGAAAAATCACATGATCATATCAACTCATGCACAAAAAACATTTGACAAAACTCAACACCCATTCATGATAAAAACTCTCAGAAAACTTCCTCAACTTGATGGAGAGCACCTATAAAAATAAAACAAAACAAATCAAAACTGATAGCTAATATTATACCAATGATCAAAACCTGAATGCTTTCTCCCTAAGATTGAGAACAAGGCAAGAGATGTCTGCTCTTACCATTCTTATTCAATATAGTGCTCAAATTTCTAGCCAATGTAATAAAGCGAGAAAAATAAATTAAAAGGCACAAGAAACAAAAAAATAAAACTGCTCCATTTGCTAATGACATCATTATATATAAAGAAAATCCCAAGGAATCCATCAGTAAAATCATCTTAGAGCTAATAAGTGAATCCAGCAAACTCAGAGCATACAAAATAAACATACAAAATTAATTATATTTTTATATACTAAATAAATATGTGAATATGGAAATTAAAAATCCAATTCCTTTAAAAATGAAATATTTAGGTATAAATCTAACAAAACATATATAGGACTAGTATGCTGAAAAGTACACAACACTGATGAAAGAAATAAAAGAGCTAATAAATCAAGATACATACCATGTTCATAGATTGAAAGACTCAATATAGCGAAGATGTCAATTATTCCCAAATTAATATTCAGATTTAATACAATTTCTATCAAAATCCCAATAAGCTATGTGTAGACAAGATTATTCTAAACTTTATATAGAAAATCAGAGAACCAGAATCACTAAAACAATTTTGAAAAAGGAGACTAAAATGGAAGGAATCAATCTACCCGATTTTAAGACTAATCATATAGCTATTGTAATGAAGACTATGTACTATTGGTGAAACAGAACCTAAGACTCAGAAATAGACTCACGAAAAATTTGATTTACCAAAGGGAAAAAACAATTTAATAAAGGAAAATTGTCTTTTAATAAACGGTACAGAGAAACTAAACATCTTTAGGCAAAAAAGAAAGAAGAAGGGAAAGAAGGGAGGGAAAGAGGGAGGGAGAAAGAGAAAACAACCTCTAAGTCTCATATAAAATTGACTCGAAAGGGATCATAGACTTAAATGTAAAACATAATGAGGTGATGGGGCAGGAGAGAAATGGGTATGGCTATTCTTGTAACAGAAATGTCTGTCATCTTGACCATACCAATGTCAAAATCCTGGCTGTGATATTGTACAGTAATTTTGCAAGATACTCTCATCAGATGAAACTGGGTAAAATGTACTACTAATACTTCTCTATATGAGTTCTTACAACTATATATAAATCTACAACTACCCTGAAATAAAAAGTTTAACTTAAAAAAAAAACACTAAGAAAATACCTCTTTCAAAAGTTTAATCCATATTTGAGTTCAAATCAAGAAAGGAAACCTCAATGAGCCAAAAGAGAAAGGCAAACTTAAGGCCAGAAAATTGGGTGGGAGTTGAAGCTGGAAGGCCCTTGAGAGATCCATGACCAGCTGTTCAGATTCAGAATTAGAATTTAAATTCCCTTCAGGGGCTGGAGTTGAGGCTAGGGTTTATGACAGAGCCAAGAACTTTAATAAAGCCCAGGCTAAGAAATGCTGTGAACAGGAATTAAATAATTCCTGTGAACAGGAATGAAAACTGTTCACTGACCCAGGTACAGAGTCCAGAAGGCGAGTGCTTATAGCAGACCCTTGGTAAAAGTAGAGTGCCGCAAGAAAAATAACAATGTCAATTGTGTATTGTGCACAAGTGTGGGGTGTAACATTGTTCAGTATCCTCCCAGCCTAAAAATCTGAACTGAACTACTAATAACAAATTCTCCTGGAACCAGTGCTGTAGGGCTCCTGGTAATAGCAAACCCCAAACCACCCACACTGGGATTCTCATTCCTATTAAGGATGAATTCAGAATCTAACTGATTAAGGAACACAGTTTTACCATCAAAGAATTGAGAATGGGACAAACTAAACTAAACTGTTCAAAATAAATTCCATGATTTGAAAGTTATGAAAATGTTGAGAAGGACAGGGTAGTGAAAATAGTGGAGACAACAGATGAGAGCTGCTGAGCTAGGGACATGGGCTGACTTGGTCTGGAGACAGCTTCCAACAGGACGGGGACCAGAGCCATGTGAGAGGACATTAGATGGAGGAAGGAGGTTGTCCCCCAGCTTCCCATAGGTGACTTTTCTGGAGTCTTCAGTTTAAAACCATCTGGGTCTGAGCCAGGGGAGACTCAATGAGCCTCAAATCATAGACAACGCCAAAAGAATACAGCTCCAACATCTCATTCAGATGACCATGTCCGAACCAAAGAATATGCCAGGCCTGCATCCTAGATGAGAGGCAGATGTTCTGGTCCACATAAAAATGTCTCCTTCCTAAGAAAACCTTCCCAAATGCTACCTCCGCCCCTAGGAGTGGTGACAGGGCTTAGAGCCGGCACATCCTAAGCCTGCCATCCTGTGAATTTGAGTGTGGGGTCATCCCTGGGTGAAAGAGAGAGCAACTGTACCAGAGGCAAGACCCCAGACACGTGATCGTAAGTCAGACATGAATCCAATCACTACCCTTTTGACTAGAAGCACTCTATGTGGACAAATTTTGACACATGAGCAAATAAACTTGAAGCCAGCTGTGTGGTGTGCTCACAGAAACAAAAGAAACTCATTTGGCTTTTGGTGCCCTTTTTTATAACCATCCATTAACTGTCCAGTTATGTGTAAAAGGCTCCCAAATAATCCCAGTGGAGTGTTTCTTCTGGCAAAATCATTCCATAATTTGGATGTAAAAATTTTCCATCATCTTAACTACCACTTTGTGCTCCTGTACTTTCTATGAATCTGAAAATGCCCACACGGTGGTACTCACTGGTCCTTGGGGACATTTGAAATGGAAAAGGCCCCAGTATTCTATTCCCAAGCCTGGAATAATGCTAAAGAGTATGCAATTCCCCTTAAAAAGCACATGATGAAATTAGGGAGTAATTTAGAGCTGTGGTTGCACTCCTGGCTGCTGGTTAGAATCACCTGAGGATAAATGCTCCATTAGAGTAATATTGGCCAATACCGCCAATTAACAGCCACTCTCACTAATTGGTGGTTGGCAAAAGCTGTTGCACTTTAGAATCTCCTGGGGAGCTTTAAAAAAATGCTGATGTCTGGGCTCTACCTTCAGACCAATTAAATCAAGAACATCTGGAGCATGGGGTTGGGGCATGGGTATGTTTTAAAGCTCCCCAGGTGATCATAATGTTGAGCCAGGGTTAAGAATGACTGCTCTTGTCCAGTGCTTCTCAAACTTCAGTGGGCATCAGAATCTCCTAGAGGACTTATTAAAACAAAAGTTTCAAATAGGCAAATCTATAAAGACAGAAAGTCTGGAGAAATGGAGGTGACTGCTAACGGGTTCAGGTTTCTTTTGGGGATAACAAGAATGTTCTAAAATTTATTGTGATGGTTGCACAACTCTGTGAATGTGTTTAAAGCCATTGAATATAATTAAAGCCATTGAATTCTAAGTGGGTAAATTGTATGTATGTGAATTATATCTCAACAAAGCTGCTCAAACACACACACACACACGTTTCTGCTCACCCCCAGAGATTCTGACACACCAGGTCTGGAGTGGAGCCCATGAATTTGTCTCTTTAATGAGCTCTGGGTGATTCTGCAGGTTAATTCTGCAGGTCCACAGACCACACTGTTCCAACCCACAGAAAGGCACATGTGTTCAAACTTTCTAGGGTTTTATGAGCATCATAATGTTTCATTGTCAGGAGCTCTTTTAATGTCAGGAGTTCTTTCTTCCATTCTTCTAGCCACAGACGATCAGGTGCCACTGATGTTTCCAGGGCTGTCTGCTAGAAATGAGAGCTGGGATTGCAAAGGGAAGATATGATGCGAACCCAGATCAAGCCTAGTGGATAAGTTCCACGGAGCCAGGAAATGTCCCCCAGTTCAAATGAGCACTATATGAGGCCCAGAGAGAAGAAGGGAAGAACTGGACACCATTCTTGATTTTGTGTTATGATCTAATGAGGGGGAAGTGATAATACCTACATATGAAAATCCACATTTACAGAAAAAGGTAAAGCAAGACTTTCCATTGATTATACAAAACAATTCATCCCCAGAGGTCCTTGAGAAAATTTAAACTGCTGTATAAGGTTTTACATGAATGTTTTCCACAGTATCGTAGCAAAGTCAAACTGTACAGGTGCAAAATAAACAGAGTCGCAAATTACAAATAACAGAAATTTTTAGCATAATGGTAGTAATGACAGGAGGGTTTGGGACAAGTGCCTTCTATGCGAATGCCAATGCCACTAGCCATTTTGCTCAGCAAACCAGTCCCGGCACAAGTGCCAATGGTGATACCTTGGACTTCCCCATAACTAGCATCAGGACTCTGGATCTCTCCCCATGCAGTCACTCCTGAACACACCTGTCCATGTTGGTACCTACCTCCTCCCCAAGCATGAGAAACATCTCAGAAAATCTCAACATAATCCCTAAGCATTGCTTGCTATGCAGTTGCTAGTGTGGCTATCACCACTGCTGTTGCTAGAAGTAAGGAAGAACAAAGGGAACAAACTGTTTTTTAAATACAGGTTGAAATTTTGAAAAATAAGCTTGGATCACAGGCTTAAGATATAGCATATAATAGTAGAAAGACTCAGACCTAAATTAATTTGCACAATGAAGTTATTCAATATCTTCTAGCTTTGTCATCTGCTCAAAAAGAGACGTGAGAGACAATGTACATAAACTACATCATAAACCACACAATGTGCCTGGAATATTAGAATAATAAAAATAATAACAGCAGCCAACATTCAGTGTTTATTATTTATTTTATATATTAATTCATTTAATCCTCATAATACTCTATTATGTGGGTCAGCAAATATTTTCTGCAAAAGCCAGATAGCAAATATTGCTGGGTTCACAGGCCAGACAGTCCCAATCCCAACTACTGCTGTAGTTTGAAAGCAGCCATAGGGAATATGTAAACACATGGGCATATCTGTCTTTCAATAAAATTGTACTTATGAAAACAAGAGGCAGGCCAGAATTGCCTGTGGGCCATAGTTTGCTTAACCTTGCTCTATGAGACAGGTACTATTGCTGTCTCCATTTTACAGATGAGAAAACAGAGGCACAAAGGGATCAACTGAAGCCCAAGATTCCACATGAAGTCTGAGTATGAAGTACGCATTCGTCACTATTCCGTCAAAGCAGCTGCTATCTATCACTCAGTCCAAATGCAGGTTTTGCTAATTCAAAATAACGCTGGCCAGCCAGTCAGCCAACAGTAGGAGCTGCCCCAGAGGTTGAAGACCCAACTCAAATCCGCCCTCTTTCCCCCCCCCCAACCCTGATGTCCCTGGTTGGAGTTCTCCTTGCCTCTTCTAAACTCTGCATATCCTTACTCTCTGTACCTCCCAAACTGATCCCTTCTATTTGCTATACATTTTCTCCCCAACTCCTTTGGAGCTCAGCAACATCACGTCGCAGGGGCTCAGTTCCCACGTGTCAATGCGCCTGGGAACCTGTTGGTTCTCACCAGTCTCCCCAGGCTGAGACTCTGGGGGCCTGTGCAGGGGAGGCAGGGAGATGGCAGAGCCAGCACTCACCAGTCCATGGCAGGCACTGAGGGCTGCCGTCCCGACGCTGGTGCCCTGCTCCAAGACCGTGCCCCTGAGGTGGCAGCGGGGGGCGGAGGAAGCCGTCATCTGAACATGGGAGAGGTTCCCATATCTCTTCTCCACGATGTAGCTGTTAGAAAGAAATCCTTGATTGACCGTCATGTTAAAAAATAGGTCCTTCTCCTCATGAGAAATTCTATAGTACACCTGGTCCTCTGAGCCATCCAAATCTCTCTTCTTCCTGCTGCTCTTGACGGGAAGGTGCAAGCCATACGACAGAAAATGGCCACTGGCATCTACCTGGACAGGAGCCACCACATGGTATTCGGGCAGGGCGTTAATAAAATGCTCTGAAAGAAAAGGAGACAGAAGAAAACTGAGATCCAAGCTGAGTCTATAGCAAGGAAAACTGCTCTCATTTGGAGCTCACTTTCTAGCTTTTTTTGATTGCAAAATCCTATTAACTTGAAGTTTAGAGATCCTTTCCACCATACAAATACTGTCGACATTAAATTCCCAAAACAACTCAAATTTACATTTGCTCCCTTCTTGGTGACATGTAGCAGTCTGAGCTGACACTAAGATATAGCTCTGGAGAGCAGATGTTGTATCAGAGGCAAATTTAGATGAGAATTAGTTCATGACAAATACTATAAGGAAAGGAGCAAGATCCACATGACGAACAGGAACCTTTCAAGTCTAGAGTTTATTAATACAAATCACAGAGCTCCACTGTTGATTATTAGACACTTAAATGCCTCAGTAACTTCCTGAGGGAAAAAAGGCAAAAAACAAAAACACAGCAAACCCATCATCTACACATTGACAAACCTTATACCAATTACAGCATAAGAGTGCTCCATAATGTAGCAAAGAGTGCTTAAAGACCCTTGGGTTTTGTTAACATTTATAAAACACACAAAATAAAATGATAAGGGAACATATAAGCATCTGAGGCATTGGTTGTGAAAACTGCCACTTTAAAAATGCAAGACAGGAACACTTATTCCTTCCACACTCAAGAGCTCAAACGCCTTTTGATTTACCCAAATTTCCATCCCCATGGACTACCTCCTTATTTTGATGTGTGAGAATAATGAAGGACCTACCTAGCAGGGAATTAGTCATCACTCTGGATTACAGACTGCTCAGAGAAGACCATTAACTACTTAGTAAGATAAATTAATCTTTTGCTTCAGATTAAAAAAAAAGAAAGAAAGAAAAATAAAACAGTCTACTTGGCACCTCTCAGCTGTACCCCTTTGCACTTTCTCCCTCGCTTTACTTTGCTCATGTTACTTCTCCAACTAGAATGTCTTTTGCATTCTATCAAAATCCTTATGTGTTAAAGTCCCAACTCAAATCCTTCCTCTTCATTCTCCTAATGTCCCCCATTAAAGTTCTCTCTCCTTCCCCTGAGCCCTCTTGCCCTTACCTTTCTGTACCTCCCAGAATGGCTTTATTTTACATTTCCTTTATTTATCATATATACTGTTTATCTTCAAATCCTCTAGAGGCCAGAATCTTGCACATCACAGGCGGTCAGTTCATATATGTTGATGTATCAGTGAACACATTTATAGCTGGTTAAGTAAAATAATTGGACTCCATGGAGGTACCATTACAAAAAAGGTTTTTTTCCAGACAACTGCTTCCAAACACACTTTGTGGAATCATTCTTCTCTGCCTTGGATGAAATATGGGGCAGAGCACAGAGTGTTCACTCTCAGGTACTATTGATAATAATAATTAATAATAAATAGTCTTAAACTTTAGGAGTAAAAAATCCAGACTCATTACTTCCAACTGCAGCAGTTAGGCACAACAGGGCACACGGCAACACAGACTCATATTAAAAATAATGCTCAATGAAAAATAAGAAGCAAAGCAAGTTAATACAGAGCTATTTACATTAATGGAAAATACACACACTCAAAAACAATAATACAAAGTTTGTGAGAACACACGCAACCAAGGAACACATATGGAACACATTAAAATGGTTTTCCACTGGGAGGAAGAAGAGTAGGGAGTGGGAACCAAAAGGCATAAATATATAAAACAAAAAAAGGGGGGTTTCCACAAATGAATGATGTCAGTGTGCCATGAACTGAGGAGTATAACTGACTCAGTCCTCTCTACCACCCACTCACTCTCCAAGAAATGTCTGTGCCAATCTGGCATCAGTATCACCCAAGTCCAGGCCTAACTGCAGAGGGAAACGGCAGGCATGTGAGCTGGAGACAGTCAGCTCTTGTAGCTCTTGCTGCTCTTCTCTGCTACTCACAGCGATGCCTCTGGCTCCTCCAAGGTTGGAGCAAGGAAGGGAGTCAGGGGCAAAAAAACCTCTTATTCAACTGGGCACAGCTGTCATCTGTGCCCTGTGTGAGGTCAACATCCAGATGCTGAGCCCTTTTCTCAAGCGAAGCTCTTTGGGCTTTGGGAGACCTCTGTCCCTTGGGATTGTCCCCCTCCAAGTCCCTCAATGAGGGCAATTCCTCCCCCAATAGCCACCCTCAGCCCTTCCTCCCTTCACCCCTTTATTGAGGCCACCTCACCCCCACAGGGCATCCTCTTTGGCATCCCTTCAAGATGATCCACATCTGGTTCCCTTCCATGGGGTCTAAATCTGGCTCACAGGAAACAACCATGAGCCCTGTTCTGTGCCCCAATGTCAAGGAAATCAGGCTACTCCTGGCAGCATAATGCTCTTGGTTGGCTCTGTCACCAAATGCCATTCTAGCCAATCTTTTGCCTGTCAGTATTTTAAAGCTGAAATGCTCATTGATACTCCCCAAACCCACACCAAACTCTCTGAAATCTCTAAAGGCCCTTCATTTGCCTTGAATTGGGGGGACAATTGGGGGAACGCCCCAGCACCCTAGTCTTTGCTGAAGAAATCTCTCTTCTATATCTTTCCATTGACCTTTAAGCCTCTCCTCATGTACAAACCAAGAGGATGAAGGGATTAGAATCACACCATCACCCTCCAAGTCCCACATGCATGGTCTGAAATTTCTTTTTAAATATGTGTGGGAAATTAACTCCTTTTTCCCACCTCAGACTTAAGGCGAAGTCCCATTTTAATACTCTGTGACATAAGCAAGGTCTTTGTATCCATCAAAACAGGGGAAAAAAGCATTTTTCTAACATATTATTTTTCCAAAAAGTCATACTGACCGATTTAAAAGGAACACAAACTAAAAGCAGATACATGTTTTTAAACACTGAATTCTAAATAAAACATTATACTCCTCCAAATTAAATGATCTTATACTTATAAAACTTATACTTATAAAATGTTATACTCCTCCAAGTTAAATGACCTATGAAACAAGACTGAAAAGAGTTGAAAATGTCTTGTTTATTATATCCAGAATACAACCATAATAAACTCAGGTTATTGTGAAATGGAGACCAAGTGCAGTTTTAAATCAATCTTACATTTCAAAAAGTTTCTCTAAATACTTTATATAAAGTGATATATCAACATGATGTATTAGTATACTTAATAATTATAGCAAGTATTCAGATATGTGGAAAACTAGGATCTAATAATAAAGGGGTTATAAATGTATAATAGTGTCTCCACTATAACTGTAACTGTGAGATGTGTGTGTGTGTGTGTGTGTGTATATATATATATATATATATATGCATATGAACAAAGCCTTTGAAATAATGTATAAAAGTGAAAATTGTCACAATGGTGAGAGTTGAGGCATGGTTTTTCCTTTTGAAATTTGTATTTCCTATGCTGTTTTTCCCGATTAAAGATAAGTAGGTATTGAATGTTCCCAACACAAAGAAATGACAAATGTTTGATGATATGCTAATTACCCCGATCTGATCATTATACATTATATGTATGGACACATCACTATGTACCCCATAAATATGTACAATTATTATGTGTCAATTTCAAAAAACAGAATTAAAAATTATTTAAAAAAAAAAGATAAATAGGAGAAAAGGATTGGATGCAAGAGGGGTTGTGCTGGCTTCTGAGAGGTCTGTAAAGAATACTCAGTAGGAGGCCGGGCGCGGTGGCTCATGCCTATAATCCTAGCACTCTGGGAGGCCAAGGTGGGAGGATCCCTCGAGGTCAGGAGTTCGAGACCAGCCTGAGAAAGAGCGAGACCTCATCTCTACTAAAAATAGAAAGAAATTAAATGGTTAACTAAAAATATAGAAAAAATGAGCCGGGCCTGGTGGTGCATGCTT
>VSMD01051796.1:0-60233 GCA_008750895.1 Mirza zaza
AACATGTTATTTAGTAAACAGTATCTAGAAATGCTAGATTCCTGAAATCTACTGTAGTCCTTTCTTTGTATTTATTTTTTAATAATTATAATCTTGGACTTTTATTTATTAAAAAAAGTCATATCATCTATAAGCAAATATACAAATAATTAAATCCCTTCACAAAATAATAAATGTTTGGTTGCATTTCTATCCAGTTATTGATAATTGTAGGTTTAAAAAATTATTTATGATTACATATATACTTTTTATACCATTTTATTTTATTTGTTATTATGCCATGGATATTTCCCATGTCATTAACTATACTTCAAAATATGCAATTTAATAATACTATCATATGGACAGTATGTAATTTATTTATTTGGTTCTCTTTGGTCAAATACTTATATTTTAGGACTTTAGTGACATACTCCCAAATTATTCTCACTTACTGATTCATCCATCAACCTTTCACAGCAGTAAAAGAGGTCAGTTTCTTAATGGAGGCCTTGTGCAAAGTGTGTATTTTGTGTTTATTCCTATCACATTATCTCAATTGATTTTAATACTTTATGTGAACTATTGTAATAGATTCATAATTATCTGTTTCTACACTTACTACCAATAAATACCAAACAACAGTTAAAATTTTTTAAACTGTGAGGATGATTTTTAGGGCAGTGAAAGTAGTCTATATAATACTATAATGGTGGATACATGTCACTATACATTTGTCCAACAAGAATCTATTAATACAACACTAATGTAAACTATGGATTTGGGTGATAATGATGTGTCCACATAGGTTCATCAAGTGTAACATCAAGTGTACCACTCTGGTGGAGATGTTGACAATGGGAGAGGCTGTGCATGTGTCGGGGCCAGGGGTATATGGTGTATCTCTGTACCTTCCTCTCAATTTTGCCGCTCTGAAAAGTAATGACTATTAATTTTTTAAAAATCGATTATAAAAAATCAAAAAATTTTAAACTATGATATATTTTTAGAATATTTTTAATTTACATAAAATTTGTGTATCATAAAATTTGCCATTTTAGAGTGGCTTTTAGTATATTCACAGCTTTTGCAGCCATCACTACTACCGTTGTTTCCCTGAAAATAAGACCTACCCATAAAATAAGCCCTAGCAAGATTTCTAAGCATTTGCGCAATATAAGCCCTACCCTGAAAATAAGACCTAGTGATGGGCGTGGCTACGCAGTGTATCTGCACAACCCATGCATTTCGTCACAGAGTGGTAAAGAAGATGAGCAGCCGTTTTCATCTGCCCCATCGTGACAGCTACTATTCCAGAGGTGACTGGAAAGGTGCAGTTGGCCCCACCAACAAGGTTGGCTCCCCCTGTCAGGTCCCGGCCATCCTGTGCGTGCTGCAAGCTGAGGCTTTGAGGGGAAAATAACACATCCCCTGAAAATAAGCCCTAAGGCGTCTTCTTGAGGAAAAATAAATATAATACCCTGTCTTATTTTCAGGGAAACACAATATCTACTTAAAAACATTTTAATCGAAAGTGACCCACACTCATTAGCAGCTACTCCCCATCCTTTTTTCTCTCCTCCATGGCAATGACTAATCTTTCTGTCTCTATGGTTTTGCCTATTCTGGACATTTCATATAAATGGAATCATAGAGTATGTGGCTGTGCAGGAAAGAGTTCATCGTGCTTAGGTTACTCAAACTATGCACATTTCCAAGAAAATTTTGTTTGTAGGACTGGTCCTTGCTCAGCTCCTGGGAACTGAATTCTGATCCCTTGAAATATTTAGCCTAATGAGAGTGTTTCTGTGTGTCTGAGGCTTTGGACTATGCATTAGTTTGACCAGAGAGTTTATGTTAACAATGTTATTTATGGTGAACACTTACTTTTTGCTCTGGGGGGTCTAGAGTCTAAGTAGCTGACTTCCAGTGAAAACCCAAGACATCAAGGTTTGTATCAGCTTCCCAATCAGCAACATTTCTCATATATTGTTACATATTGTCCCTATGAGAATTAAAAACATCCTACATGTCTTAACTAAGAGAGTACACTGGAATTTTGCACTTCATACCTACTTTCGCCCAGTTTTTGACCTATGCACCTTTTCCTTTTGCTAACTTTAATCTGTAACCTTTTGCTATAATAAACAATAACCATGCACATTAGCAGCTTCTGGTTTATGTGAATTCTTTAGTGAATTACCAAGTCTGAGGGTAGTCTTGGGAACCATTGACACTGGTTTTTGTGTCTGACTTCTTTCATTTAGCAGAATGTTTTAAGATTCATTTATTCTGTACTGTATATCAATACTTCATTCCTTTTGTACTGTTAAATAATATTCCATTATATGTATATACTATATTTTGTGTATTTATTTTATCAGTTGATGGACATTTGAGTCGTTTTCACTTTTGGATATTATAAATAATGTAATAATAAATATTTATATGTGGGTTTTTGTGAGTATATTCTTGTGAATATACCTAGGATTGAAATTTCTGGGCACACTAGCAACTCTATATTTAGCTTTTTGAGGAACTGACAGATTTTTTTCCACAGTGGTACATCATTTTTACACTCCCTTCAACAATGTATGAGGGTTCCAATTTTTCCAATCCTCATCAACACTTGTTTTCCTCTTTTTGTTGTTCATTATATCTGTCCTCATGGAAATAAAGAGGTATCTCATTGTGGTTTTGATTTGCATTTCCCTAATTGCTAATGATGTAGAGCATCTTGTCATGTACTTATTGGCCATTTGTATATCTTCTTTGGAGAAATGTCCATAACAATCCTTTGCCCATCTTTAAATTGGGTTCTTTGTCATTTTATTATTGAATTGTAAAAGTTCTTTCTATATTCTAGATACTAGAATCTTTTCAAATATGTGATTTACAAATATCTTTTCCCCTTGTGTGGGTTGCCTTGTCCTTTCTTGATAGTATCTTTTTGAGATGGGGAACTGACAGACACTGGTTAAAAGAATCAAAAAGGCCCTAACCATCCTAATCAAAAAGGATATGGTGACAGAAAAAGTTAAGAGCAGTTAGAATCAAATGGCAAAGAAATTGGCCACTCTTGATCTTGCAGCTTGTTATACCTTAGTTATAACATATTAGCATGCTAAAAGAAACTACAATGGACACCATGACAGTTCTATGATGGACCTTATAAAGCAAAGAAAGGGGAGGGTTTTCAGCTCTAGGAAAGCATCACTCCTTTCTAAAAATTAACATGAATATTCTTCCCCTGCTTAGCCTATGATTAAGCCATTGCTTAAATAAAGAAATCAAGAAAACCACAGGGGCTGTTATCCTTAGCAGGGAGAAATAGACTCTGCTCTGTCTGTAGAGTAGATCTTATATATTTCCCAAGTAAAACTTGCTTTTGCTTTACACTGTCAACTCACTCTTAAATTCTTTTTCAGATCCAAGGACCCACTTGAACCTCAAGTGATTCCCAGCATTGAAAATTACTTTCCTGTGCCATTTTGAAACATGAAAAATTTTAATTTTGGTGAAGTCAAAATTATCTATTTTTTTTTGATTGCTTATACTTTTGGTGTCACATGTTAAACACTTTAAACATTTGAAAAAATACAAAAAATAATAAGGCATACAACTAGGTACACACAACAAATATTTAACATATTTAGCTATTATGCAGTATTCTTTTTTAAAGAAAGTAATTGGTAGTTTTGGGACCTATCTTTTTTGCCTTCCTTTTCACCTTCTCAGTGCCACCTTCATTGGTGGTACTGAGTACACACCAATTACAAAGTTGGTTTGTGTCCTTTTCACGTGTCTTAAATAATTTTACTTTATTAATACAAATCCTCAATTCAGAGCAATGTTTTACTGTTCAAAACATTTACATAAATGGCATCATGTACCTAACTTTTTCCAGTGTGTTTTTTCTCAATATTAATGTTTTTTACATTTATTAATGTTGGCATATGTAGATCTAGTTATTTTGACCTTGGTATAGTGTTACATTTGTAAATAAATTACTTTATATCTTCATTTTCCTGCAGATGTAAAATTAAGTTGCTTTTTTTTATTTTTTGATATTATAAATAATGCTTCAGTGTATATCCTTGTATGTGTCTCTTAGTGATGCTTCAGTGTATATCCTTGTATGTGTCTCTTAGTGCTTAAAGGGAAACTTTTTAATGCTATCTACCTAGAAGTAAAATTGTTAGATGTAATAGTACACTTATTAAGACTTTACTGCATTGTAAAATTGCTTTTATGCATTGTAAAATTGCTTTGTTGTATTGATATTCAATCAGCAAAATATGCATCAAGCTATTCCTACTTATTCATCAACATTTTGTCAGAATTGTTAATTTTTGCCAAAAAGATAATGATGGTATCTCAATAATATTATAATTTCAATTTCTCTGTTTATTGGTAAGATTAATTTTCATATTTATTGGCTATTAGATTTCCTTTTCTCTAAAATTTCTGTTCATATCACTTGACCATTCTTCTGGGTTTTTTTTTCTATTGATGGCTTCTTATAGACTTAGAATTTTAAATACATTGTAAATACTAATGCATTACCAGTTACATGCACTGCTCATACCTGCATTTTGATTTTTATGGTATCTTTTTCTAAGAGAAGTTTTAAATTTTAATGTACTTTCACTTAGTCCTTTCCTTTATATTTTATGCTTTTGATGTCTTATTTTGAAATCATTCTCTTGCCCAATTTCACAAAAATATTATCTAATATTTCTCTAAAACTGTGAAAGATTTAATTTTATGTTTGGGTTATTAATCCATCTTGATTTGATTTTTGCATACAGTGTAAGTCAGGTATTCAATTTAATTTTTTCATAGAGATAATTAAGTGTCCCAACGCCATTAATTATGCAGTTTATCGTTATACATCTCTGCTGATGTATAATATCATTTCATTTATGTAACAAATTCTCACATATAAATCATACATTTCTCCATTAAGTTCTTGGTTCTTAAAAAGGTGCTTTGTAGTGTGAATAGCTGCTGAATCTGGTGTTCCCCTGAGGGGATAATTCCTGGAGGGTTCCATTCAGCCATTGTGCTCCACCTTCCCTCTCCACTAAGTTCTTGAATATCTTATACCACCAGGTCTATCCCTGGATTCCTTATCCATTTTGTTGCATTTGTGAATCACATCTTATTTCTATTTTGTTTTGTTTTTTAGTAGGTTTTCCTCTTTATATTTTTTGTGCTTATTTTGCATTTAGAAAGTTACTCAGAAATCCAAGTTCCTTTTCCCTCCCTAGGGCAGTACTACTCAAAGTGTGATGGTAGACAAATTGTTATCTGCCTGTAACAAAATGGAGCTTGTGGCGGAATATAAATCAACTGCATTACTAATCACACTGCTCAGTTAGGTTGATGTATTATTCATAGCAAGGCTTTCTCAATGAAGGAAGCAGCCCCTGCCTTAGGACCTTAGAGTCCTCTCCAGTTTTCTCTTCAGTGGGTGGAGAACCTGCAGCCTTAAGGGCACTTGCAGCCTTCTAGGTCCTTAAGAGTGACATTTTGACTGAATCCAAATTTTACAGAATGAATCCTTTCATTAAGAGGGGTGCAGCATAGAAAGATGAAGCTTTTCTCTGACAACAAAAGTAAATAACATTACTAGTTATGCTCACCCTGTCTTGGAGACATTTTTTCCAGTTCTGATCATATGTTGGAGCATATGTTGATCATATGTTGCTGTTGGTACATATATAAACATAAAATAGGATGTTTGGCCAGTGTTATTTTCTGAAAGTCTTCAACTTGTCAGAGGCTTCTGAATAGCACACATTTTAAACCTTCAATCTCACTCTGATTTGTATATTTTGTCTTACTCTATATAAAATAATATAGTTGTAGTAGTTTTTTTTAAAAAGTTGAGTTAAAAATAAGCTTTCTTAAATTTTTCCCACAGGGCTGACATTTTTCTGTAAGATAATATTTCTTTCATTCAAATACATGATTTAATCTTTTCCCTTTTAATGACCCAGCATGAGTCTTGCAAAGCAACTTGAAGTAATACATTTTAAAATTCATGATTCTTAATGAGCACTTCAAATATCTCCAAACATATAAACAAACCCATATTTGCGAATCTTCGTGGTAACTTAGCTTAAAATCAGGACTATAAACAAAAAAATTAGCCAGCCATAATCTGAGGAAGTGAATTTATTGCAATCTGCCAAGCAAAGGTGAGCAATTTATTTCTTAGCTCAGTTTCAGCAATTATAATAACTTATGATTTATTTTACATTTTGAAAAATAATTGTAATCATTTGTCTGACCTACTTTGCTGCAATATGATGTATTTTAAATTGGGTTTCTGTTTGAGTAGCTTTACCAATAATGCAAATTTCTGATTTGTGGCAGAATGCACATGGTGGTGGCAAAACCCAAACTTGGCTTCTAGAAGATGAAGTGAACATCATATAATTACATTTTTGGAAAACCATAAGAAAGACAAAGTCATTATTTCATAGTAGCTGAAACGCTCATACCTGGGTACTCTATACGACACATTTTCAAAAGTGTGGATGGATCATTTATATAAATTTTTCCTAAAAAATCTGATCAGGATATCTATATTTGGGTGCCAATCACCAGTTATTTTCTGTACTTATTAATGCAAACATTATAAATAATCAGGTTTTTCAGTTACAGGCACTTGTTACTATTTCAAAATTACTACAAAGACTTGGTTTTCATTGGATTATCATCGTGTCTCTCTTGCATGACCAATGCGTGTTTTCTTACCTTGTGTTTTTGTTATAATCCATGTCTTTCATTTTTTTATATGTAACAATGATAGATCACCCAATGTCATGGAACTTGAGTTTATTTTTCAAGCAGGAACTTTCAAACCTTTTAGTCCTCTTCTTGGAAAATCAATATTTTCTTCCTTATACATAGTGGTCTTTGATAACCATGCCTTTGTCATGTTCATCTCAGAAACCTAATTGGAAGGCAATTCCTGAGAATCTATTTAGTCAAATTTCTGAATTCCCAGGAGATGATTAGAAATTAGTCCTATACTCCTAAGGTATAGACCATGATGACAACATTCCAGTATATGTATACAGCAGATTTAATCTCAGAAATATTTTTGTATTTTATATTTGGTATTAGCAAATGGAAAAATACTTTCTTCTTTTCTCATCTTTATTTTTAGATTTTCATGAAACTATGTTTGAAAAAGAGTTAAGAAAAATCTGCAAGGCAATGATAATACTAAAATATGGAACATTGCACTATTTTGTCATTTTTGGTTGATTTCTTTATATTTACAGCAAGACTTGGTTAACTACTGCAAATAAGATGTTTTATTTTCTTTCATTTTATCCTATAGCAGTGAGCATAGTATCATAGATATAAAATATGCTTCTAAACTCATTTGCAAATGAAAAATATCCTTTTATTAAGTAGCATTCAGAAAGACGTAATGGCTTCTTTTTTTTTTTTTTTTTTTGAGACAGTCTCACTTTGTTGCCTGAGCTAGAATGCTGTGGCATCAGCCTAGCTAACAGCAACCTCAAACTCCTGGGCTCAAGTGATCCTCCTGCCTCAGCCTTCTGAGTAGCTGGGACTACAGGCATGCACCACCATGCCTGGTGAATTTATATATATATATATATTTTTTTTTTTTCAGTTGTCCAGCTAATTTCTTTCTTTCTTTTTTTTTTTCTTTTTATTTAGTAGAGACAGGGTCTTGCTCTTGCTCAGTCTGGTCTTGAACTCCTGAGCTAAAACGATCCACCCAACTCAGTTTCCCAGAGTGCTGGGATTACAGGCGTGAGCCACTACACCCGGCCCTAATGACTTATTTGAGAACTGACAATAGAATTTTCTGGGTTTTTTGACATCTTTTTTCAAAATTTATTTTATTTTTTTTATTTCAGCATATTACATACGTTTAGGTTACGTATATTGCCTTTGCCCCATCCAGTTCAGAGCTTCAGGCATGTCCATCCCCCAGACAGTGCAAACCTATAGAATGGGAGAAAATATTCACAATCTACACATCTGATAAAGGGCTGATAACTAGAATTTATATAGAACTCAGGAAAATCAGCAAGGAAAAAATCAAACAACCCTGTCAAAAGTGGGCAAAGACATGGACAATAGAGTTTTCATGCTGCATAAAGAATGCTTAAGAATGTTATTTCCTGGATAGCTTCAAGGGTTCTGGGGTGAGGGGGGAAGTCCATACATCTCAGGGACATAGTGGCCACAGGATATAATAAAAAGGATGTTGGGATGTTGAATCGTCAGGGCTGAAGTGCAATGCGGGGCTCTGTCTCATCCCCCTGAGCCTGGAGCTCAATTACGACCTGGGGAGGCAGGATTAGATGTTCACTGAGAGCATTCTTTACCTCTACAATCATTGGTTTATGATGGACACCAAAAATGTGTCATTTCTGAAGCTGAATGTTTCTCAAACCAGTTCTTTATGACAAATGCTCTAAATTAAAATACTAAAATGACAAAGAAAAATTACTGGCTGGTTCAAGTATTCATTATTACAAATCTGATCCATACTATATAATCATTGAGTGTTCTCCAGTAAAAGGACTCAGCCTTTCTAAACCACTGGATGCACATATCAAGTTTGATGATATTCCCCTTCCTTGTATAGGCAGTTGATATCTTTGGTCTTTTGATTTTCTATTCTGACTTTGCTGCATCCTAGAATTCCTGGGATCTTGTTGAACACCCTATATTTCTATCCCCTTAAGGATCTACACTGAATTTTGGATGATTTTTTCCTGGGGCTGTGGCTTACTCTTTTATTGAGGCTAATGCTTAGGAGACATAAGCACATACATGCATGCATGCATAGCATGCATACATACATAAATCCCCTCAGATCTGTCTCTTTCATTTTTATTCCTTCTTTATCTCATCACTGGCCCCATCTATTGAGTTTTGAAACTTTTTTCTAACCCAATTTTTCTGACTTTCAGAAACAAACAGTCATGTAGTCATTTGCTAAGATGCCTATCCTATTCTGAAAAATTCCTCTGAAATTCTTGCCAGTTCATGGCAAAAAGGGGGACTTAATTCCTTGCACTGAAAGTTACTGTCTCCTTTTTTTCCCCTCACTCTCTTACCCTGTCTGGATACCTCTACCCTTTCTGCATCCCAACCACCTGAAAATCCCCCTCTTGAACTTCCCCAAACCTCCCTTTCATTTAGTCTTTCAGGTGCCAACATGGCAAAGGGCTCTCATATGTTAGCTGACAATTGTGATTGATTGATAGTGAAGTGTATGGAGAATGATGAAAAAGGCTGCATCCAGGATCGTCAGGAAGAAGGTGTAAAGTCTGTAGTGGAAGTTTGCCAAGGATGCGGGCTGATTGCATGAAAAGGAAAGTGAGCATTCATAGCCTACATGCCCTGCCCTGCCCAAAAGACACTCTCTTTGGTATAGTCCAGTCCCGGTGCCTTACAAACAATAAAGTGTTAAGTGGCATAATGTATTGTTTTCATTATTCAGCATCCTTTGTAATACAGAAGGCCTAGTTCTTGGTAAATTGGAAGATTTTAGTGATGGTTTCTCCTGGCATAGGTACTATAGTTGTCATCTTGTTTTCACTTGTATAAACAACATAACTAGCAATTTGAATATAATCTGGTAACTTGTGTAGGAGGATGCATCTGAAAGTTGAGTCGGTATCATTTATACCTAAAACATTTTCTAACATCGAGATACTATGACTCATGGACACATTTGGAGACATATTTCTATTAATGCTATTATCCAAAAGGCAGTGGTTATCTGAAGACGAGTTGACAGACATTTTTATATAAAGGGCAAGATAGCAAATATTTTTGGCTTTGTGGCCACATATGAGATTTTGGCTACATATTATTCCTCGTTTTCTTATTTTTAACAAATCTTTAAAAATGGAAAACCATTCTTAGCACATGGGTCATACAAAGTGTGCTGACTTCTGCTTTAGCTTATGAAC
Organism: Mirza zaza; assembly: GCA_008750895.1. NCBI lineage: Eukaryota > Metazoa > Chordata > Mammalia > Primates > Cheirogaleidae > Mirza > Mirza zaza. The sequence continues at coordinate 9,963 of VSMD01051796.1, forward strand.
ACCAAAGAAACTGCCATACACAGATCATTGTAAGCTTGCTCCCCTAGAAAATAGTATTCTCACTAGAATGGACTAAACTTCAAAATTTCAACTATAAAATTAAAATTGATCCCAAGATAATATGTTAGAAAAATTACAATTATAGTCAATAAAGCTTTTATTTCTGTTTTCATCATAAATAGTGTAAGAAGAATATATGAAAAAAATTTTAAAAATATGTTTAAGCATATTCCTTTCTGGATAGGTTCCAGAAGACTAGGAGTTTTAAATCACAATGTAGAAATTATAATCTTCAATCTAACTCAATTTACTCTTTACTTGAAACTCATTGTTGCATTCATACCTACATCATCTCACTGTAAACATCCATTTACAACAAAAAGCAATTTCTTAAAATGCCATTCTGAGCATGACAGATATCTAGCATGTACCAAATCAACATTAAAACTACCGATGGATAGCGATGAGAATCAGATACCATAAAGAAGTATTCCCCTTGTAGTTATCAGAGGAAGTCTATTTCAGCAAGAGAGAGAAAGCATCAGATGCTTTCAGAAACACCATGATTAGTTGGTAGAGCCCAGACATTGATATGACCTAAACAAATAGAAAGCTTGAATTGGGCTGATCTTGACATTATGTTCAATTATTCACAATTCTGAATAAAAAGGATACTTTTTTTGTAAATCATGCATAAACTAACTGAACACAAGTGATCAATTTGTATATGACCTCCTTTAAGTTTCTAACCTTACCTTTTCTGAAATTCTACCTCCTCATGTGTGGTGTTTATATACTCAAAAATAATTTATTGCTTCTAACCACCCCCCACAAAAATGATTGGCTTATATGTTCCTAATTCTCAGTAATAAAATCCCTTTTTTCCATTTTTAGATTAGCAGAATGTTCATAGTAGGAAGGAACTATGTTTTTCTGTGTAGTCTGAGTAAGTCTAAGAGATATTTATCACTGAATCTCTCAAATCGTGTGGTGTTGGAGAACCTCATCAATCATTTGTGTATATAGTTTATTATTTTTGTTTTACTCCTTTTTTCCACTATAACAAATACAAACAATTTATAAGTAACCTGAGTGTAGAGTCAATATGAGTCACACATACACATCCCCAAACAGGAACTGCACAATACGATTTTACAAACCCCTGAACAGAACGTTTCTATTACCTTTTTGTGCTTCTTTGGAAACCCAATGTACTCATAGCTAAAAAGCCTTTTGGTGCAGACTTGTGTTTTTATCAAGTGGAGAAAAATCAATTGCATATTATCTTTTCTGAGGGAGATTTTTACCTAGTGTTCTCAAAATTATTAATTTTCTGTCAACTTATGAATTGCTCGATTTGTGAAAAATCACCTTGGATCAAACACTAAAGCAGGGATTTAATATGGAAAGGTAAGCAGGTTTCAGTCCCATTGTTTTCTGCTTTTCTTTTACTTGGTAAAGTCTATTTTCACTTAACAAATTTTAATTCCCAATTAGCCCTATGTTATACCAGATATATCGTGGGATACCATAATGGATCAGGGATGGTCTCTGTTCTGAAAATGCTTAAACGCTTAGCTCTAGTAAGAATCACAATCGTGACATCCAAAAGAGAACTATAATAAAATAAACAAACCTGTCACTTGAAATGTTATAAACAAAACTGTTTCTATCCTAGTTATGTACTGGGTCTCTTTGTCTTGTACAGTGATTAAGCAACTGCTGTCTATATGTGTCATTCATAGATTTCTTGTTACACGTGTAAAAAGATGAAAACTTGCTTTTAAAATTAGCTGCTTAAATATGAAGGAGAGACAGGCATACAGATATACAGAGAGCAAGAAAGTCATAAACTATAAATAGGCAACCAACTCTGCAGCCAATTACATGGAAAATTAATAGCAGTACTGTGCAAACATGTCAAATTTCTAGGGTAAATCATTCAATCTCTTTAAAGATTTGCTAATGCTCTCTGCTTTTATACAAGTTATATAAATAAATAAGACATTTGTGATAGTATTTCAAGTTTCTCTTACTTAGAAATGATTTTCTATGCTGCGGAATGTGTAAGGCGTGATTATACATTTTGGGGGCAATTAAAGCTCTGCTTCATCCTTACAGTGAGTCCTTTCAGACAGAATTGTAAACAAACCATCCAGTGCTCTGTGGGAGACAAAGATATACATGTTTGATTAATGGTTGGCATAGATGACACTTGGATTCCAAACAGTTGGAATCAAACCTCAGGAAATGCTTCAAGGACGAAGGACCACCTGAGGCAACACAGATGCTGATAACAGAGAAATAATTACATCCGGAATGAACCCTGTGAATAAAGGAAGTAGCTGAATTTAAATAGAAACCAGAGGGCAGAATGCAGAGCAGGAAAGGGGCTAAAGGAGAACAAAAGCAGTGGGTCTAGCAGCCAGCACCTGCTCTCATGAGCCAGTTGTAGGCTTGCTCTCTCTCCTCCTCTTAAGAGTCTCCTGCTGTCTGGCTCCTTTTCAGCAACCCTTCCCCCAACCACTCCAAATGGAAGTGTCCTCTTCTTCCACCTCTGCTCTTGCTTATTTAACTGAAGTATCTCCATGGTTTGTTCATTTAGGCTTTCTTTCTTGCTTGCTATTTTTGCTTCCTTTCCTTTTTATTTTTTCCTCCTGGAGGAGGAGATCCATATTTCTAAAATAAAAATAAAAATAACTAAAAAATTTATAGATACACTTTTAAAAATCTGGATATTTATCTCTGGATAGTGGTATTTAATCTGGTAACATCAGTCATGACCAGCTTATCAGTGTCAGTAAAGATTAATTTATAAAGAAGGCCAATTACTGTCAGCCCCATGTGGCTGTGATGGTCATGGCAGGATTTCCAAGGAAACAGAGGTTATGGTTACTCATCAAGTCTTGTGTTCTTGAGGCACAATTTATTTGTGTCTAAAGTGGAGCTGATGCTAAATTTATGAAGGTGAAAATTGTCTCACTGAGAGCTGAGATTCTGAAATAACTACTTATGAAGAAATTGCTTTATATGTATGTTTTTTATTCTTTCAATATGTTTTCAAAATTACACTCTTATATAGTTTGGACTTGTATTTTACAGTCCTCAAAGATTTATATCAAAAGGAAGAGAAGCACATAACCTTGCTCATGAAGGTTACTGAAGAAACAGAAAAATGCAAAGTTATTTTATATGACTCTCTGCTAAGCTGTTGATTTAAAGACAGAAGAAACAACTTAAAGCAGTTTTCTTCAAAAAGTAAAGACAGAGATGTGTTCAAAGGGAGGTAAACTGTAGTTTTGCTAAAAGACACACAATCACAAATATTCATATTGCTAATGAGCGGATACAAGACATAGCCAAGAGTTCTTGTCACCTTCCTGCATAAAAAAGAGGGTTCCTCTCTGCAATAAAGTTGAGGAGAGACTAGACAGTAATGTTAATAAAGCTTGTTAAGTGAGAAAGTCTTTTTCAGTGAAAGTCTCTTTGGTTAGGGGAGTTAAAGCTCATAGTAAATAAGAGTTTTGGAATCAATGAGGTGAGTGAGCTTTAGAAAAAGATTTAGTTCTACCCAACAATTGGGTCATCCTATGCTATTTTATTGATAATAGGAAAGGATTTATGATTTTATAACTGCTTGTTAGGAATTTCTGTTATTTGTTTTCATATATAAATCATTGAGTTTAGGTCATAATTTATTTTCTTAGTCATCAGAGGTCATGCTCACTCAGGAAATTATTATCCACTTGATAACAACAACTGTAGTTACTATGCTAAGGGGAAAAAAAAATTACTATCTGACTTCCCAAGCACTGGCTGGACAAAACACATTTTATTTGTTCAGTCTATTCTTAACAAAAATTTATTTGAGCTTATGCCATTATGCTATGGACATTGGGAATACAATAATAAACAACAACAATAAACGGTTTCTTCCCTTGTAGACAGGGAGAGAGAAAATAGTTATAAATGATTCTAAGAGGGGAATTCACAAAGAACTCCTAATTAATTCTGCTCTGAATGTTCAGCACCCAAAGTGGTATTTCCCCAGTGGTTTGCAATAAGATACAAATAAAATATTTTAAGCAAGGGAGTGGAATGGTCAGATTTTCAATTTAGAAAGACCTTGTTGTTGCAGTGTGGATAATACAGTAGAATAGAGGATGACAAGAAGGGCATCAGGGATAATACAGTAGAATAGAGGATGACAAGAAGGGCATCAGGGATATATTTTGTACTGTTTCAGATCATTTCTGGTAATAATCTAGGATATTGACGGTAGATAAGGTAAAAATGAAGAGATTCAAGAATAGTAGGAACAAATCAAGAAGCTTTGGTAACTTACTAGATGTTAGAGGTAAGGGAAAGAGAGGGCACAAGAACGATATTCAGATCTTAGGAACTTGAGTAGATGGTCAAGCAATAAGTGGTTGCATCTGTAATCGGAGACTAAAAATACAAACAACAATGGAGTAGCCATGATAGAAATAGCACTGTGTGGTTCTGTCTGTGACAGGAATTCATAGCCTAGAAAGCAGGACAAGTGCCTCTGGTGATTGCTAATAGAAAGAAGAGGGCAAATAAGTAGAAATTTCCTAGGCATCATTTTTGTTGCTTTCTAAGAAAATTCTTCACAGAAGAATTTATTTATTTATATGAATTTATCTAAGTATTAGTTATTTTAAAATAATTTAAAAATTATGAAAACTAAAAGTAAATTTGTGTGAGTACTGTAAATGGGAAAAATAAATCACATTTAAAAAGCCCATTTTTAAATTCCTTTTGCCCATTCTTTATTTATTTAACCATAACATTTTAAAACAATACATACTATTAATCTCAGATGACTCGATTATAACAGAAATTCTAAAAAGGAAGTCACCAAGTATTCATTCAGAAACCACTAATAATCTTACTAATTTAGGCCCAATGGTGTTCCATAATAACTAAATGAAGCAGTTCATAGAATAATGAATTTGAGAGATGAAGACAAGGCCTGACATAGTTATTTAACTTGCCCTGATTGCAAACTTTCCTGGGCCAGTGTTGAGCAAATTAGTACGTAAGTTTTCAAGTAGGTGACAATCAGCCACAGTGATTACTACGCCTCTGCCCAGGGAATTGGAAAAGTTTGAGAAGTCCCTTTCTAGAGTGTGCAATCTGAGGATGTGTGACTATACTATGGGTTGTCATGTGTTTGAACCCCAGTCTTTCTCATTCACGGTTGATTTTAAGCATCTGTTCCAGAAAGTGCTTCTCCATCGCTGACTGATTCCAAGTATACTTACTTGGCTGTCTATGCGATGCTGTTGCTTTTTAATTTTTTCTGCTTGTTTTGTCAAGCTGCTTCGAGTTGCCGCGAAATGTTTTCTGACACTCCATTCTTGCTTTTGGTACAGGATGCTCAGAGTCTTGTGAAATCTAAAAGTGTTTGGTATCTGTAGTCTTGAGGAAACTTATAGCAGGGATTAAGTTGGCATATAAGTGGGACAGTTCCAAATGTGAATTTTGAGGTCAATCCTAATGATATAATGAGAAATTTTGTTTTATTTTTTGAAAAATTTTTTCATCTTTGTATTTTAATTTCACTTTTTTTACTTAAGGCAAATTAGTTATATGGTGATATCTCCCCAGGAGGGAGAAGGAAACTCCATGTAGACTGTGTCCTCCGGCAACACCAATGAGGCATGTGAAACCACAGAGGCCAGCGACACTGTTAATGAGCTGGGTGGGAGGTCTGGCTTTGAAAAGCCAACAAAGTCATCCACTTTCACTTATGGTTTCATATATCAACATAAACCAAGAGCCAGGATGATTTGGGTTTCTATTTTCAGTGTATAATTCATATCCTTGAGGTGATATTGAAACATTTATATATTAAACATCCAGACGTTAAATCAATACAACTTTTTGTGTGGTGATGGTTGTTGTTGCTGTGTGGTCAATGCTAGGAGAGAAAAGTTGTACCATAGAATTTTCAAAACTGTAATTCTATGCCAACAACCAATTAACAACATCAAACAATATCCTCTGACGTCATATTCTTATCATTGTGTTAAGTCAGGATATAGCCTGATGGTGATATATCTAGGGACCCATTTGGATGGTGTTTCACTAGCCAATTTGTAGGAGAGACCAGAAGTCATCTGAAGGAATGCTAACTCCTTAATCAAAGTTAGAGAGAGTGTGGCAATTTTGTGTACAGTGGAATATGTTTCTAGTTTTTTGTTGGGGGGAATGGGTGGGATGTGGAAAAGAAAGGATGAAGGCAGTTAATGAAAATGACTGCCAATCATACAAGTAAAAGTAACTTTTAAGAAGTTTATCTCCTTTTCTGTACTAAAATCAATCACCTGAGGATTGATTTGGGAGATACAAAGGAGTGTCCTTTACCTTTACGGTCTCTGAGAATAGCTGACATCATGCACCAAAGCGGAACATGGGCCAGCCTTAGGGGCTGAGCAGACCACAGGATCATGTGCCCCTTGAGCTATGCAACTAAGCACGCAGGCAAAATCTCAGTAACTAGGGCAGAAACAGCTGACATTTGCTCCCATACCCATATGTAGAGTCTGATCCACAGTAGAAAAAGTTTAGGCTGGGTGTGGTGGCTCACGCTTATAATTGTAGCAATCTGGGAGGCCAAAGTGGAAAGATCACTTGAGGTCAGGAGTTTAAGACTAGCCTGAGCAAGAGCGAGACCCCCTCTCTATTAAAAATAGAAAAAATTAGCTAGGTATGGTGTCACATGCCTGTAGTCCCAGCTACTCAGGGACCCTGAGGCAAGAGGATCACTTGAGCCCAGGAGTTTGAGGTTGCAGTGAGTTATGATGATGCCACTGCACTCTAGCTGTAGCAACAGAGCAAGACTCTGTCTTGGGAAAAAAAAAAAGAAAAAGTAAAAGTCAAGCCAGAAAATTATTGTTTGTTTCTGCTCTTCTGTTTCTATTTTTATTCCCAAGACAATATGACCTGAGAAATGCAGATTGCATAAGAATTGAAATACTCTCTTGAGAAAAAGTAAACATACTCTTCAACTTCCTCTTGGCCCATATTCCTTCCTAACTTTCCATCTTCTTAGATAATGTTTCTTATACCTGAATCATCTCTCTGCTTCTCTGCTATCTGTTTATTCACATTAATTAAGGCATAGTTGTCATTCAAAACTAAATTCTAAGTCATATCCTCTGTCACAATATTGACAGTTTGAATTCATTCCTTCACCTGCTAATATTGATTTATATTTCTTCTCCTGGATAATTACATTCCTCTGCCAGGTAACCTAATGTAAGAACCTTGTTGTCATTCCCATCTCTTCTCTGCTTCACTCTTTGCATCTCACACGTTAGGCATCTCCTTTGCCCTCTTGCCGAGATGCAGTCCACTCTCATACCCTCACCACCACCCAGGTGCAGTTCTGCTCTAGACTGCTAATATATCTTCCTGCCTGCAGCCACTCTTCCTTCCAGTCTGTTCCCGAGGGGCCACCAGAATTATGTTTGCAGAGTGCAAATCAGATTGTGCCATTTCTTTGACTTAATATCATCTATGGTTCTACAAAGAATACTGCTAGTGTTCTTAAATTGGGAGTAGATAAAGAGAGGCAGGGATAGTCTTCATAGAACTCTGTGAATCCTTTGGAATTATACTAAAAAGTTGTTTTATGAGCATTAAGTACATTTTTCATAAGAAGAGTGTCAATAAATTTCAATATAATCTCAAAAGACTCTGTACCCTCCTTCTTCCCCTGACATGAGACCTCTAAAACTCATCAGTGTGGCAGGCAAGGCCCTTCACAATCCAGTCAACTATAGCAGTATAATCCAATGAGAGGTGAAGTAGCATGGGATCCTGAGGGAAAACTGTAGAAGCAGGCAGTCGTGGGTGTCAGTTCTGTTTTGATCATCTGTCTGGTTGGTCTTGGAAATGTATTCTATTTGAACTTTATTTGGCCTATCTGATAAATGGGATAATATTCCTATTCTCATAGGACCATTTTGGTTATTAACCTTAATAACAATGTAAGGTGATTGAGGCATAATAGAAACTCAGCAAATTTTAGTTGTTTCACTATTATTAAGTCATGGGACATCATAGATACTATTTGCAAAAATAGTACTATCTCCTCTCTAGTGATAAATCCCTTCTTTATCGGTTAGAGTTATTTTTGTTTCAAGTTAACAAAAAGCCCACCTCAAATTGGTTGAATCATTAAATAGAATATATTAGCTAACATTGTTCAGAAAGTTCAGAGTTAAAGTGGGCTTCAATTTATACAGGACTTTGCTTATAATTTTCTAGTATACTCTCAGTTCTGTCTTTTCCCATGTATCAGTTTTTTTCTCGGGCTGGTTTTCCTCATGGTGACAAGAAAACTGCAGACTTCATAACTGCACCTCACACCATCTAGAACAAGAAAGGACATTTATGTCCTGGAATTCCCAACCAGAGTCTGAGAATCCCTCTGCTTGGAGTGGTTTAGGTCACTTCCCCACCCATAAGCCAGCCTCTGTAGCTGAGGTTACAGTCTAAGTCTTAAGCATCTCCTGAACCACTTGCATCCCAAAGAAATATAGGACTGTAGTGAAGGGTAAATATTTAACAACCGGGATGATAACCAGCAACACCAACCTGAGCATATACCAGCTTGCTCACAATAGACACCTTCTGTAAACAGCCTGTGTTCTTGGGCTAGTGTTGCTAGCTATGTCTTGCCTGGAGGAAGTATGAAAGTGAGAATGGTTTGCTGAGGAGGATCCACTGTCCATACCTACTGAAGAATGAGCTAATCCTCATCATTGTTCATCATCCTCTGCAGCTACAAAATCAGGATTCAGCTTGTGATACCTGCTAATGAGCTTTACCTTGAAAACAAGGTATATACAAAGACAGGAAAAAAGGCAGCTGTTGGATTTCCTGTTCTCTATAAAGGAATAAATTATTGGAGAGAAAAAATACACATGTTTTCTTTGTCTCTGAAAATGATTCTTACAAAATTTTACTTTAAAACTTTAGGTCAGTAATTTATACCACTGAAACACAGAGAAACACTCAGAAATGCATTACTTGATCTTAAATTATTTCCAAACATTTTCAAAAGCTTAGCGATTTTTATCTAAAATGATTTTTCAGTGTCAATTTTTATTCCATAGCAGTTGGAGTAATTAACAAACACTGTTTGCCATTTTTTAGTTTCATTTCATATTTAAATTATTCACAAATCCCTTCTCAAACCCAACACAAGAATCCAAACTGTATCACAAAACAAAGCTTCACATTTTTCCCTCTGAGAAACATAACTGGGTGACTTTGTTTCTTTTTTTGCCTCCCAGTTCTGTTTTCTTCAGCTCTGAGTCTGGAAGCTCTCCAGAAGCCAACAGGGTGGGGGAGTTGTTACCGGAGTTGGCATGTGAACCTCACCCCAAATTCTTCACAGATAAGTCAAAGTAATAATGTGAGTGGGCTGGAATGTGAGGGGAGGGGAGAGTGGCAGCTGTTCCTTAATCTTATGTAGTATTAAAAAAAATTAAAAAGAGAATGTACATCCAGATTTGTTGGTTTGGAAATCCTGGGTTAATTTGAAATTAAGAAAAGGCATTAACTTTTTCCAGAGGTGTGGAGTATGTCTATTACTGCTCTACTTGTAGCCAAAAGATTCAGTTTCCCAGGAAGAGTAGATGAGAAGAATAACTATTTTAAAATATCACATGAAATATATTAAAGGCGCAAGTCAATTGTTTCATTTCACTCATTCATTTCTTTCAAGAGATATTTATTAAATACCTTAGGTGTCAGGAAGTGTTCTAACTCCTAATGATATAGAATACATAGAGAGTATAACCAAATACTGAAGTCATTTCTCTTTTGTGGTTTGTATTCCAGTATGAGATATATTTAAAAGAAAAACCAAATTAAAAATCTCAAACAGGCATACTATGTGAATTAAGCAAATCAAATAAACACAGAGTATATCAGGTGGTGAGCAGTGAGATGAAAAAAATATTGCCATAGTTATAGAACAGAGAGAGTGATGGGATGACAGGGTGATATGTGTAGGAGATTAGGAAAGACCTAGAGTTGGAGTAGAATCTTGAATGGAATGAGAGAAGGATCCCTGAGATATTGAGCTAGAGTGACCAGGCCACAAGAACAGATGGCATGCTCAATTCTCACAGACAAGCCTCCAAGCAACCCTGTGACTGGGGTAAGACAGGTAATTTAATTTCCAGGTGAGAGATGAGGAAAACGAGCCCCAGAGAACTGTGCATCCATGCCTTCTGTCTCCTAGTCCTTTGTTCTATAAAGAATGAATGATAGACAAGTGCTTTTCAAGTTTTTCAAACTTGCTTTTTGAAAGGATTAAATTACTTTATTTATGAACTACTTTGAGAAGTACCTGTTACATAGCAAGTGATCACTCAGTGTTTAATCCTCTCAACACTACTCTTACCATACTAGTTTCATTGATGACGAAACAGGCTGCTTAGAATCGTTATGTAAACTGTGGATAAATGTGTACAATTACTATGTGTCAATTAAAATATATTAATAAAAATAAAAGTGGCTAACCACACACACACACACACACAAAACTTACTTTTTAATTGAGATTCTTTTTTTGAATGAAATTTTATATGGAATCTCAATTTGTGAAATTAATAAAAATGAAACCACTCTGGAGGAAGTAGGCAGAAAGAGTTTTTTGCAGGCTCAGCCCATGCCACACTCCTAGACCTTGCCCACCCCAGGGCTTTGCTCTGAGGACCTCTGCAGATCCCAAAGCTTCTTCCAAAGCTTCCTTGCACTACTGCATACATGCCTCCCCAGGCCTGTCAAAGGAAAGAATGAAGACAATGGGTAATGAAGTGTATAGAAGGAAAAGCAATGAAACAAGTAAGATTATGACATGATCGATCATCCCGACTTGCTATAAACCTGAAAAATCAGCTTTTTATTTTTTTTTCTCAAGTTCCAATTCAAGGTTTCCACATTTTTGAGGGGAGGGAGCCTTAGATATCTATTGCTCCACAACAAGTTACCCCCAAAACTTAGCGATTTGGAACAATAAATATTTATTATCTCATAGTTTCCCTGGGGCAGGAATATGGGTCCAGTTAGCTGTATCCTCTGGTTTAAGGCCTCTTATGAGGCTGCAATCAATGTGTCATCCATGTTATTTGGGAGTGCAGCCAGTTTAGGGTTCTGCTGGGGGAGGATCTGCTTCCCAGCTCACTCATGTTGATGTTGCCAAGATTCAACTTTTTATCATTGTTGTACAGAGGGCCACAGTTTCTTGCTGGCTGTTGGCTGGGGACTCCCTCAGTTCCTTACCACATGGGTCTCTCCATAGGGAGCTGACAGCATAGCAGCTGGCTTTTCTCAGAGCAAGAGAGCAGAGAGAGGATGCCCAGTAAAGTAAGAGCCTTGTGAAACCTAATCTTGGAAGTGACATACTGTCAATTTGCTTATTCTGTTTGTTAAAAGAGAATCATTGTGCCCAGCCCACACTCAAGAAGAGGTGTGAGTACCACTCTCAGGGCTGTGAGTACCAGAAGACAGGGAGGAAAACACAAAAGTAGGAGTTACATAGATTCACTTAATCCTCAGTATGCTCAATCTATGCAATATACTTTTAGTCTTTTTAGTGTATTTTTTTCTTCACAACTTAAAAATACACATGCTGATGTTTTCTTTCATCAACTGGTTTTAATATGGAGTCCTTATTTTGTAGCCTATTATTATTCTAATGTTAATAAAACCTTGGTCTTCTGAAACTTTCAGTGTGACCAAAATATGTTAAATTGAGTAGCTGCAAAAGATAGAAAATTAAGCCTTCCATCATCTTGAAGATTGCCCATTATCAATGCTAATTAATTTTTTAGGTTGTGATTTCTTTTGGAGTAAAAAAAAGTTACTAAACTGCAAAAGAAGAAATAAAATATCTTTTATAACAGGATTCTGTTCAATGTTTTATTTCTTGAATGATTAACTGTAATTTTATGTGAATACCACTTGAAACAGCAGTATTATTAAAATCTTTCACACCTTTTCTGATATTACATGTAAGTCTTCAATAAGATGCCTTCAAAAGTATTCACTTAGCTTAGTTTAGTGTCCAAGAAGAAAACACTGTGCCGCCCATTCCTATGTTTAATAATCTACATCAATTAGTTTTTCTGATATTATCCATAAAATGATGAGATTGCTATATTGAAGGAGTTTTCTTTCACTTGTCTGCATCTTCACTAAGCTGTAAGCTCCTTGAGGACCACGCTGCACCCACAGTGTAGGATCTGGCACACACCTGTGCTCTGCAAGTATAGGCTGAATGAGTGACGCAGCAGCAGGTCCCAGAAAACCAGAGAAAACCCTGCCACCATGCCTGTGTTTTAACAACTTTTTTAAAAAAACTTATTAGAGTCTTCATGTGATAACATACTTCAGGGAGAATTTGAGGGTTTATATACTTGTTAACATTCCCAATGTTTTCTTCTGGATGTCAGATATCAGTTCCTTTAGTTAGTCCAAAAGTACAGGTAAGAGCTCAGTGAATGTAGTCTAGAAGTTACTCTGACGAGTGACATGTATTCTGTGACTCAGCACTTGGAATAAAATGTGAAGATATCAAGGAGAGAGAGTAGAGAACCTTCCATCCCACTGCAATAGAAGCATTTTTAAATAGTTTTGCTTAGTTTACTACTCATGTTTTGAGGATTGCGTGGGCTTGGGTAGAGTTTCAAGATTAGGATTGAGCTAGACAGCAGAGCTTTTGAAATGCTAGAAGTGGGGCAAGAGAGGAAGCCACAGGGAGGGAAATTTAAGGAGCTGAAAGAGGCGCTGGAGCAAATGTGTCATTCCAATCAGTACTGAATGTCCTGCTGTCTCTCTCCTTCTCTCTGGAATCACTGGACAGCCGTGGGCAAGGGCAATGTACCTGGTAGTCTCCCAAGTCTAAGATCCTACTTATCATGCCATGCTATCAGCTTCTTTCAGTCTCTTTTCAGGTATTTTGTCTTTATTTTAAATTAAAAGACTGTGAAAGGATGGGTTATTGAGCTGGCAGGGACCGTCAGTGACCAAGCTTGACTTTGCCCTTCAATCACCTGACCCCTGTGCCTCTGCCATAACCACCCACTAGGCATAGGGTTTATCTAAAGCACTCTAGTAGCTAACTACATTAGAGCTACTTTCTTTATTTTCTTTAACAATAATAGTTTATAATTTTTTTAAGTAATCTGCTGCAATACATTGTAATGGCAACTATTCTATAAAGCTTTCCCTAACCGACATCAGCTGACATAAATGACCTCCCCTTCCTGCCCTGGATGCCTCTATGACAGCACTCTGTACTGTCCTCATTGACTTACCTGTTCCTCACCCCACTAGGCTGGGGGTCCTTGGGATCCTGGCATATTAGACATGATGGGTGCTAATGATGAGATCCAGGATATCCCACCCCAAATATGTCTGTAGGAGACTAGAATATGTCACCCCAAAATATGCTGCTTTGGCATAAGGGTTATTTTGAGCTGGTTATTTTGAGAAACCAGAGACACAAGAGAAGTTCAGAAAAGTTACCATTTTGTAAGAAAAATTTACATCTACAAAGCAACTCTTCATTCTTAAGGGCGTCTCCCTCTCTGCACCAGAAAGAGAAAATGACTAAATCACTGGAACTCTTAATCAATGGAGCTGGTATAACAAATCGTACCCTTGTTTTACAGTGTTTTTCTTGGCCATCCCATCTTAACTGTCTTAATCAGGCCTTTCTCTACACCCTTCTTTCTTTGTTTTAAGGAATGATGGTATTTAAGCCTGAAGTCAAAGCCACTTCTTTGATATCCACTCTAGAGATTTAATCATTTCTTTGGGTTATGCCTCAGGTACACAGGAGGTACACATATTATTAAACTTCTGTTTGATTTTTCTCTTGTTAATTTGTCTTTTGTAACAGAGTCACAGCTAAGATCTCATGACAGGTGGAGAAGAAAATTATTTTTCTTCCCCTACATCCCTGAGCAGTTAATATTATTTGATTAAAACAATAAATGAATGGAAAAAAGGATTTAGTGGGAATAGGAGTATTGTTCTTTTTCATTCTAAATTTGCTTATATATTAAATTGAATGTAAAAGATGTAGATAATTTCCGGATGGTCGTTTGCTTTATCAACATGTTAGGAAAAAACTTCTACCCCCAGCAATACCATTGCCAGGAAGGTTCTTTAGGAATGTCAAAGGATTAGAGCTTGTTGTTTTGGGAGCTGTGGACTCCATACATGTGATGAGCTTTGATGAGCTATTAATTGGGTAGAGGTTGAATGAAAATAGACCTCCTATAGCTAGTGCGCATGTGACTGTTTATTATTTGCTATTAAGTATTGGATAATATTTACAGGCAGAAGACCTAGGTGCAAGGCTTGCTTTTCCACTTGAAATCATGTAATCTTGGTCAGACCACTTATCTGTGTCTGAGTTTCCCCATTTGTATAATGATGATAATAATAATATGAAGAAGAAGGAAAAGAAAAAGTAATAACATCAACAAATACAACACACTTGCTTTTCCCTTGTGATGCAATTGTTGTGATGATCAAGGTGATGAAGACTGTGCAACTACTGCCTAAACCATGATATGCTGTGGCCACATGTTCTGCCAAGAGCCCCTTTGGGGAGCAAATACAGGAAGCAAGGATTGAGTGACTGACCAGAGTAAGTTTGAGATGTTAACATACTTTGTTTAAAGAGAAGGATTTTCCAAATCATAATGCCTTTATGAATCAGAAAAATACTCAGTTTTAACACCCTTTTTCACATGTGAATATGTTTTATCTTTATTTAATATCTTCAGAGGTTGATGGAGAACATATTATGAGTAAACACACCAAGTAGGCTCATATCTCTGGAGCCATTAATAAGTTTTAGCTTCTCAGTATCTCTTAAAATCTTTCAAAAACTAAAAGATATTGATTTAATGACTTTAAATAAATAATCCAAGATTACTTCCAGCATTCTTTAAAAAGTCATTACATATTTCTACATCACTAGATGTATCTGCTTCCATTACACTATGTGCTAAACTTACACTGCAAAACTTCACAGCTTGGCGGAGACTCATTCTACTGAGTCACATATATCTTCCTTTGCTGAGGTACACACTTCTTCCTCAAGGGACCAAGTATCTCTTAGAAAAGACTCAGAAACTCCGTGTTCTTTCTCAAATCTTTATTTTATTGATTTCTAATAGACTGATTGCAAGAAACTTCTCCAGAAAAAAAAGTGGAAGTAGGCTTTCCAAGGGGAGAGAGCCTTATAGCTTAGGAGAGGTGGTTTATGCTTTAAGAAGTACATCTTGAGCATTTTAGGCAATTTAAGCTCTACCTTTGATTGCCTTCTCTTCTCTCTAATATGGAAAATATTCAGAAATGATGTTTAGTAATGAATATTGTTATAAAGAGAGCATAGTTAACTCAAAATCATCTTTAAGGTATCAGCCGTCACTGACCAGTCTCTCCATCTGTCTAGATCGAACATTATATGTTCTTGTTGCACTAAATCTCTCTTCCTTATAACACTTAGCATAGTGGTGATTTTATAGCTGTTTATGTGATTGTTTAATTTAGGAGCACAGGCTGTAGCACTAAACTACATGGGTTAAAATTCTGACTCCACCACTTACCACCTGGATGACAAAGCAACTTAATAGCTCTTTACTGCAGTTTCCTCATCTGTAAAATGGAACCAATAGTAGTCCTTATCTCATAGAGCTGTGAGGATTAAATGTGTAGAGAAGATGACATGCAGAACCCTTATAAAAATGGTTTTCACATAGTAAGTTCTCAATAAATGTAAACTTTTGCTTTAATTTGTTTTAGGTCTGATATAGCTTCAAGTTTTATGAGGGCAGGGATATCACTAACATCCATCATAGTGCCATGCCAAAGAACCCATTCAGTAAATGTTTATTGAGTAAATGAATAAAAAATTGATCTGTAAGATTTCATTCATGTATTTATGTATAGTGTAGTAATTCCAAAAAATAAAATAGAAAGCAAAATCATATCGAATGTTGTGGTGGAGGCTGATTCTGAAACACTTGACATTTGACCTCAGTTACCTCTTAGATTAATATAAAGCAAAACAAATAAAACATTAAACACTGTAGACTAAGGATAGTATTTTAAAGTTGTACATATTTGTTAAATTTTGTATTCTAACTAAATAAACAATTGTTTTGGGGTGAAAACAGTAGAATACATATTTTTAATATTGATAGATAATATGCGCATGATATAGTGCTAAAAATTTATGAAGAATTAAATGTTATAAGAGCACATCTTTCAGATTGGCCTTGCCCAAGGCAGGCTTTGATGAATTCCTCAGTAAAATAGCCATATTTGTTATCATCAAGTAAAAATTTATGAGGTAATTTTTTAAAATCCTTGGTTATAGCATCATCTTGAAAATAAATAATTCTCAGATGTAAAGCCTGAGAAAAAATAAGTGAGTATAACAAGACCATTGTGCACAATTCAAAATGAATGGCTTTTTAAAAAGCAAGCTCTCAAAAAACCTACCAAAAGGATTATATTATTTTTAAAGCTATCCCTGAAAGTGTCTCCTTTACATTATCCCCTTTCTGTGAGTAAAGAGCAACTGCGTAAACACCATTATGCTATAGTGGAGAACAGTAGCAGGCAGTTGGGATATCTGGTTTTCCTGTAGCATAACACCAGGGGCTCTGGAAAAGCTTCTTTGAACGTAGTTTTCTCTTTTTTCTTCCTCATTAATGATCCTCAACATTCCTTTAAAAAGACAAAGACTTTTTATTCAATGATTGAAATGAAGAGTTAAAATACAAATACATGTGTTGACTTCCAGTTAAAATAAAATGCACATGACTAATGTGGCCATTTTATAAATAGATTTTGATAGGAGACAGAAGAATGGCAAAGCATTTAAGTTCCATAAATAGATTAAATACTAGAAAAGGGAGGTTGTTGACCTCTAAGACAGCTGTCAACATCATGATTTTGGCCAACGCAACCTCTGATTAAAGTTGAAGATGAAGCCATAAATGTTCTCTAAAAACAAACTCTTTGTTGGAAAAGACTTCCTTTGCTTGGGGTTTCCTAAGGTTTCTTTCCACTCTATTATTCTTAATTTACATTATGGAAAATAAAACAGAATATTTTCATGGCTCTTCAAAGAAAGTTTAACTATTTGGCTTCTACCGCTTTTGGAGAAGATGAGAGATATTTAACTTTAATGACATAAATATTTTCATTGAATTTTTGAAATCAATATGCAGAAACGACATTATAAATGTTTATTTAGTAAGTTAATGAATAAAAGAATGAATGCATAAATCAAAGAATGATGAAGGAGGAAGCAGATATATGGTTTTGAAATGGGGCACAGGTTTTCAAATAAAGAGTCACAGAGAAAGAAGGGCATTAATTTGCAGAGATCTGGCTCAAAAGGATTAATGGTAAGCATTATTTGTTTTATAGTTTATCTTTGGACCAGTGGTGGCTTTTACTGGCAAAAAGGCTTGATTTGTATTTGTTAGATAGATAGCCGGGGATCTCAAACACCTCCTGGGGACAAAGGTGGGCACCCCAAAAACTGCTACATCTGGGTGAGAAGGAAACACTCTATGAATCTGCCAATCGGACCTTAGAGTGCCAACTACAAAAGAATGCAGAAGATTCTTTAGTCCCTGGGCCAAGGAGCACAGGTCCATCGGGGTCTGGAAGGTGACCTAGAACAACCTAAGGCTAATTATCATGTCGTTAGGTTAAATCTTCATCATGGTTCAGCCCCCCTAATGGGCTTTCAGAGAGGCTCATAGGAGATCTGCATGCACAGTAAGATTTAGGTCATATAACTTCCAACTGTCCATCAAAACGGTTCGAGGGTGTCTGAACTATGAAGAGGCTCCAATCCAGATGCTATAAAACAAGACACCAGACTATGACTGAGTTTTTTTGTTACAAAAAAGGATCCATTAGTAGTCTGTGCCAAATGTATCTTACTTTTGCTCTGTAAACCTATATCTTGTTCTTGCTCTATAATCCTATCTTTCTCTCCTCAATAAACCTTGTTTCACACTTACCTTGCTTTTGGTGTGACCTCACATCAATTCTTGTAAAAAGGTCAAAGAAGATAAGAATTAAGAAAAGATGAATTAACTTATCAATCAAGAAATAAGAGGTGACTTTTGAGAATGTGACTTTAGCAGAGTGTTCAAGCTGTGGCATCCCCTAAATCATCCACTATTAGGTCACCGAGTTAAATAGAAAATTATTTATAGACTTAAACTGTAAGCTGGAAAAGAATTAACATGTCTGCTTGCAGTCTGAAATGTCAGTTCCTGTTGAGCTCTTGGCTGAAGAATGACCAGCCACATCAAAAGAAAGGTAAGCATGAAATAAGGTTTACTGAGGAGAGAAAGATGAGATTATAGAGAAAGAGCAAGATATAGGTTCATAGATAAATTCTGGATAAATTCCTAGATAAATTCCCCAGAGATGATGAATTGACCCTTTGTTGTAACCCAAAGTCCTTGGTCATGGTCTGACATCTTATTTTATAGCATTTAGATTGGGGCCTCCTCATGGTTCAGACTTCACCCTTGAGCCACTTTGATGGACAGTTGGGAGTTATATGACCTAAGTCTTACTGTGCATGCAGATCTCCTATGAGCCTCTCTGAAAGCCCATTAGGGGTAGGGTGTGAATCATGATATAGATTTACCCTAATGACATGATAATTAGCTTTAGGTTGTTCTAGGTTACCTTCCAGACCCCAATGGACCTGTGCTTCTTGGCCCAGGGGCTAAAGAATCTTCTGCATTCTTTTGCAGTTGGCACTCTAAGGTCCGATTGGCAGATTCATGGGGTGTTTCCTCTCCTCCAGATGTAGCAGTTGCTCAGGGTGCCCACCTTTGTCCTTAGGAGGGGCTGAAGCTTCCTGGCTATCTACCCAAAATTTCCCCACTCTCCATTCTAGAGGCCCAAATGTTGGGTAGGAGCCTTGACTCGTCTAGTTGCTTCCTGCTGAGAATGAGCAGAGATTCTTATTAGGGTAACCTCTTATAGGTTTTCCAGGTATCCCTCCAGGGGACTTCAGTATATGTCCTTCATAGATTGTTGTAGCTGTAGGTGTGAGGATGAGGTAAGTGCTTGGGTTAGCAGAGAATATAGAACAATTTACAGCTTGTTGGCCTCTAGATGGGATGAAATAAATTTAGTTAGAATATTTATGAGACTAGGTAGCAGTATAAGAATTCCTAGGATGCAAAGTAATGGGATGATCGAGGGAATTACCAAGGACGGCCACCAGAGTCTAGAAGTCTCACCTCACATCTGGAGATTGGAGGCACACTCTAGAATGGCATTGATGTTGTCCTGAACCTGTCCCGACATATTAACAAAGAGTCAGCACTGTTCTTTTAAGAACAAGCAGGTGCCCACTTCTGCTAAGGTTAGAAGATCAAGGGCCCGCCTATTTTGTAAGGTGACCACCGCCAGTAAATCTAACTGTTCTTATAAGAGGACAAGTGTATGGCTAGTTTTCATGGGGGCTCATGCTGCCTCTGTGTCCAAAGACTGCTGCAGCCCCAGAGATGTTCTTCCTTTGACTACTTCAGTAGCAGCTGCTGTTCCCTTGAAGGCAAAAAGGAAAATTGAGGGAAGTACCCACATGTGGAGGTAGCCCCAGCTATACAATGGGAAAGACAAAGTGGCTGAATCCTGGGCAATTTGAGTATCTGGATATACTAAGCCCAGGGAGCAGCAGCCTCTCCAATAAGGTGGTAGCACCCAGTATGCTCAGGTGCCACACACCCAGTATATTCCCTGCTTGGGAGAAAGTTGGGCAACAAACTGGATTTTGGTTAGCAAGACAGGAGCTGATTTTCTGGTGGCGTGGCATTCTCTTCCTTGAATTTGGTGCAATGCTATTCAACTCCCTGGGCTGCAAAAGTGGCTCCAAGTAAGGGATAGATTAAGGGGTGAGCAAATGAGGAATTGATCTTTTCTATGATTAGAGAGCCTCACTCCTGGCTGAAGTATAATACTGCTTTGGTTGTACACCAAAGGGTGGGACAGGATCTTTCCCTAGTTGGGCCCACCAGGAAATTAATCCCTTGTTATGGATGTCCCCCAAAAAACTAGCTCATAAGAGAAGGAAGGGCAGTCCAAATCATTGGAGGCTGAAGAAATTTAGTCAAGATGTAATTTTTTGGATCAAGAAAAGCAAAGTCAGTGTCCTGGCAAGTGACCAGAAGTCTACAAAAGTTTAGGCTCTGACTAGTGTTTCTCATGGGTGATTGAGGGATGACATGTATGCATTGAGAAGTAGTCAGGGTCCCTATATCTGAACCCTGCCCATAAGTATGAATAATACAAGTAGGAAAGGTTCCCCAGGCCACATTACTAAGGTAAGTGTATATAGCCCCAGAGGGTACAGGTTGTGAGGGCTTGGGGAAAGACTGGATCTATTGGATTTTTGTAAGCATCTGCGTGTGGGTGTGGATGCCCCAAATATGTGAGGTGGTAGAATGTTGGTCAATAGTAAGACAGAGAGTTCCCCATGTTTTCTGCATCATTGGTTGGATAAAGCCCCATGACTTAGTGAACAGGCATAACCAGAAGGTTTTGTTGAGCCTTAGGGTATGTGTGGTTTAGTTTCCTGGGGCGAAAGGTGTCTCACCCATGGGTAAACAGTTTGTACTATTTATCTGAAGGAGCCACAGCAGGAGGAGTCTGCTTGAACGAGTACGGGAGATCCGCCATGGGAGCGCACAGGTATTTGCATCCGGTGTTGGAGTTCTTGTCTACAGGGGCTGGATGAGTTTCATTTTGGTCTTTCCATGGCTTCTTCGGAGAATGATGGATCCAAGCAGGTATCCCTGGAAACTTAATAGCAGTTAGGATAGAAAATAAGACCAGAAAAAAAAAAAAACCTTTCTGTAGTGGAATTATCTGGGATGTCGGGCACCCATCCTTCCACTGTTTCACGAGCACTAAGTTGCCTGGCTGACAGAGAGGATCAGGGGAAGAGGGTCTCTAGGCAGCAGCTTGTGTTCTTGTAATGTCTGTGAGAACTGGGCTACTTGAAGGACGTGTTGGTGTCCAACTGTTTCCTGACAATCAAAAATCTGAAGTGATCAGAGAAAAAGTTCAGCCATACAGCATTTCAAAAGCACTTACAGAAAAGGGGGCTTTAGCTCCAATGCATAAACACAAAAGAGCAACTGGGAGAAGTTGTAACCAGCTGAGTCCAGTCTCCTGGGTCATCTTGTAAGGGCAAGCTTGAGCCTCTGGTTAACTCATACCACCTGACCTGATAACTGAGGCCTCCAGGCCCGATTCAGATAGGAAGATATTCTCATGGACCTAGAGACACTCTGCAACACCTATAAAGCAAAGGGAGGACTATTGTCACTCTGTAAGGACCAGGGAAGGTGAAAATGAGGTATGATGTCCTCCAGAAGTCTTTGGGAAACTTCAGTGACCTTTTCAGTCCTGCAAGGAAAAGCTTCAACCCAATGCATAAAAGTGACAATAAACACTAGTAAGTATTTTATCCTCTATAGGGAGACATTTGGGTGAAATCTACCTGCCAGTCTTTACTAGGGTATATCCCCTTTCTTTGGGCTTGAGAGGCAAGTTTGGCCCTCATAGCTCCTTGAGGATTGCTGGTTTGGTAGATAGTACAAAGTGAGGTAACCTCTTTAATATTGTATTGTAGTAAAGGAAAGACATAATGTTGTTCCAGGAGATGTCTAAGTGGCTTTGGGATGAAGTAGGTAGCATTACAGGCAGCTTCTACCAAGTTTTTGACTTCTTTAGCTGGTAAGAGATAGAGATTACCTTTACTAACCATCCAGAGGTGTTCAAGTGGTACCCTTGTGTCAAACTGTCAGATATCTCTGAAACAGAAGAAGCTAGAATAGGGAGAGTGGGGTTACAAGGGACTAGGGCTCCAACTAGGTTAGCAAACACTTCGCCCATGGCTGCCTGTTTGGCAGCCATATCTGCAGCCCAGTTTCCTTGACCTATTAGATCAACTCCCTTTTGATATCCCTTACAATGGATGACTGCTACCCCAGCTGGTTCCTGAATGGCTTCTAAAAGCACATGAATCTGTTGCCCATACATAATAGGCATTCCTTGAGTGGTAAGGAAACTTCACTCTCTCTAAACAGCTGCATGGGCATGTAACACCAAGTAAGCATATTTAGAATCTGTATAGATGGTCACTCTCTTGTCTTTGGCTAACTGGAGAGCTTGGGTTAGTGCTATGAGCTAGGCTAATTGGGCAGCCTATTTGTATTTGTATTTGTTGGTAATCCCTGGGTTCCACCACTTTTAGACTCTTGGTCTCTATGGCATAGCCTACACAGTGTTCCCCATCCTTGACAAAATTGCTGCTATCAGTAAACCACTGATGGGCGTGAGGGATGGGAGTAGAGGGGAGGTCTTCCTGGGGAAGATAATGGTGGAGTATAATCTTTTTTTTCCAATTTTAATGCATCTTTACTTTTTATTTCTTTTTTATTTCAGAATATTATGGGGGTAAAAATGTTTAGGTTACATATATTGCCTTTCCTCCACCTGAGTCAGAGCTTCAAGTGTGTCCATCTCCCAGACAGTGCACACCACACCAGTTAGGTGTGAATATATATACCCATCCCCATCTCCCCCCTCCCACCTGCCTGACACCCAACGAATGTTACTACTAAATGTGCACATAAGTGTTGATCAGTTAATACCAATTTGATGGTGAGTACACATGGTGCTTGTTTTTCCATTCTTGTGATATTTCACTTATTAGAATGGGCTCCATCTCTATTCAGGACAATACAAGAGGTGCTAGATCACCACTGTTTTTTGTGGCTGAGTATAACTCCAGGGTATATGGTATACTTCCTTTTAAAAAAATTCTTCTAATTTATTCTGGACTGCAGAATCAGATAACTAAAGTATTTAATTACATGGAAAGTGGAAGCAAATAGGTTCTGAATAAATACTTGAAAGAACTTACTCTTATGACATTTGTTACAAATATTTTACCCGCTTCTTAAATGTATTTTCAGATTCTGAATACTTGAGATTATCATTACATGGCTTCAAGATAAGCAAGATATTACTATACCTTTTGTAGAGCCTTTGATTTTACTTTTTTTCAATGCACACTAAAGATAAATAGAATTGCTATTATTATTAATCAATTGAAATCTTTGTAGCTTAATTAGGTAAACATAGCTTCACAAAATTTTAAAGCTGAAGAAGATCATAGAGAGCTTTTCCCCAAAATTAGGTTTAATACCTTATGTCAAAAAATATTTTGAAAGGGTCATCTATAAAGGATGTTAATTGTTTCTTTGGCTGTGCCAAATCTTTTTAATTTAATCAGGTCCCATTTACTTATATTTGTTGTTGCTGTGATTGCCTTTGGGGTCTTCCTCATAAATTCTTTCTCTAGGCCAATGTCTAGAAGAGTTTTTCCAACATTTTCTTCTAGAATTCTTATAGTTTCATGCTTTAGGTTTAAGTCTGTTATCCACATGAGTTGATTTTTGTGAGAGGTGAAAGGTGTGGATCCTATTTCAGTCCTCTACATGTGGCTCTCCAATTTTCCCAGCACCGTTTATTGAATAGGGATACTTTTTATTAGGTTATGTTTTTGTCTGCTTTGTCAAAGATCAGATGGCTATATGAGGATGGTTTTATGTCTGGGTTTTCAGTTCTGTTCCATTGGTCTAGGTCTTTGTTCTTGTGTCAGTCTTGTGCTGTTTTGGTTACTATAGCCTTGTAGTATAGTTTGAAGTCTGGTAAATTGATGCTTCCCAATTTGTTCTTTTTGCTTAAGATTGCTTTTGTTATACAGGGTCTTCTCTGGTTCCATGTAAAGTGTAGAATTATTTTTTTCTAAATCTGTGAAAAATGCTGTTGATATTTTAATAGGGATTGCATTGAGTCTGTGATCACTTTGGGTAATATACACATTTTAACAATGCTGATTTTGCCCATCCATGAGCATAGTATGGTTTTCCATCTGTTTATGTCCTCTGCTGTTTCCTTTCTCAGTGTTTCATAGTTCTCCTAGTAGAGATCTTTTATTTCCTTAGTTAAATATATTCCTAGGTATTTTATTTTCTTTGTTGCTATTGTGTAAGGTATTGAGCATTTGATTTAATTCTCAGTTGATGATTGTTGGCATATAGGAATGCTACTGATTTCTATATATTGATTTTGTAACCAGAGACTTAGCTGAATTTGTTTATCAATTTCAGTAGTCCTATGGCAGAATCTTTGGGATTTTCTAGGTATAAGAGCAGATCATCAGCAAAGAGCAATAGTTAGACCTTTTCACAATTATGCAATAACCTAATAGGTTCTCCTATTGTTTCCTCCGGAAGAAGAGTGGTGGGGGTTAAGTCCTGGGCAGGTCTGTTTTAAGTCAGAGGTTCCTATTAATGTAGCCATGAATTTCAATAGGTGGATCTAAGATCCATTTTGTCACTCCCCCTTGGAGGAGCTCAGAGACCCTCTTTGAGGTTCTAACAGTAAGAGAAACTCCCATAGTGAATTTAGTGGCCTCTGATAAGAGTAAAGATATGGCTGCTATCACCCTCAAACAAGAAGACCAGCCTATAACCCATGCGGTCCAATTTCTTTAATCAATAGGCCACTAGTTGTAACTGTGACCATGTTAACACCTCCAGAGCTATTCCCTTTCTCTTATGGACATATAAAAAGAAGGCTCACATGGAAGAATAAAATACATTTTCTCTCTCCTTGGTAGGTTCAAAAAAAAGAAGGCTCTCTGGGAATATGGTAGGCCCAGGTCCAGGGCTTAGAACAAAGCTTTCTTTATTACCTTTCTTTAACACCTGAACAGTCTGTTTTTGTTCAGATGTCAATATCAGAGGTTCCTTATCATTATTTCCTTCTAGGCTTTTATAAAGGGCCTAACCAGAAGCCCATAATTAGGTATCCAAATTCAGAAAAAAAACATAAGCCTAAGAAAAGAGCATAGAAGAGGCTAAGTGGTAAGTAAGCTCAGGTAGGCAAACTGTTCCCTGGACAGCTCTCATTTTCCCTGGGTAAAAACAAGCCCCAGGTAGATTACCTCAGGTTGAGCCAGTTGGGCTGTGGAATGAGACACGCTGTATCCCCATCAGCCAGGAATCATAGGATTCAAATGGTGTGTTTCTACACCTCCTCTAAGCTTGGGCAACAGATCAGTAGTTCAGCAACACATTGAAGAACCACACCCTTGTGGATTTAGAGGTCATCTAGATTTTTCCCCAAAGCCTGACCAAAACAATGAGGGCTGTCCTGTAACCTTTATGGTAACACAATTCAGGTTAATTGGTGGGGTGTGCCATGTAGGAGCATCCATTTAAAAGAAAATAATTTTTGGCAGACAGGGTGAAGAGGAATGCAAAAGAAATCATCCTTTAAGTCTAGTACACTGTAATAAATGGTTTCTGGGGTTATGTTGCCCAGTAACATATAAGAATTGGGCACCATAGGGTGCAAAGACACCACTGCCTCATTGACTACCATTAAGTCTTGCACTAATTGGTAAGTACTGTCTTTTCTGGACAGGTAAAATATGGTTATTAGAAGGAGAGCAAGTTGGGATAAGTAGACCCAAAACTAGGAATTTTCTTATAAAGAGTTCAAGACCTTTCTGGGCCTTGGGCTGTGAGGGATATTGTTTAACATGGGAATATCCCTGCTGTGGCTTGAGGTGGACCATAACAGTCTGGGCCATTCTAGCACAGCCTGCGGAACCAATGCTCCAAACTACCACAGAAATCTTTGCCTCCCAGTCCTGTAGATCTTGGCTCAATACCTCTGAATCTGTTAAGAGGCCTATGAGGCTGGATTCCTCTTGAGGGTAGAAAGACACCCACACTCACAGGTTAGAAAACAAGTCACATCCTATCAGCTTGGCAGTACAAGTAGGAATTACCAGAAATGAATGATCAATGATCACATCCTCCCACAAACAAAGGGAGAGTAAAGAATTGTTTGGCAGGGACCCCAGAGACTCCAGTGACCATACAGAATTGAGTGGTCAGTCCTCTGGAGTAGGTGAGGAAGACAGAATAGGCAGCCCCAGTATCAAGAAGAAAATTTACTGGCCTACCTACACTTGTCTTCAGGCCAGTGATCATTATCTGCCAGGGGGCTGACAAGAGTGGGCTCCTTCCTTGTTATACCATAATCTGGTCTGAGGACTGACTCCCCTCCTGGGATGATCTCATAGGACAGAGTAAGGCCCAGTGACCTGTTTGATGGCACTGGTGACAAGGAGCCTTAGGCAGCCTGTCCCCATTGGGGCAGACTTTGGCCCAATGCCCTTCCTGTTGGCAGATGGGGCACCAGAGATCACTTCCTTTGGTGGGGGTTTTGGCTGTTGGTCAAAATGTGTATGCCAATACTGCCATTAACTGAGTATCTGTATCCTCTTTCCTCCACTCCTTCTCACAAGCCTGAAACTCAAGCTCAGAATTTCTGTTATAGAAAACAGAATTAGCAGCAGCCACCATGTCATCCTGGGAAGTGGTAGGGTCCTGGATAAACTTCTGGAGCTTTTTCCTAATATCTGGTGTTGTTTGCGTCAGGAATGTGTGTTTTAACATCACTCGTCATTCATAGGAGTTAAGATCAAGAGTGGTGTGTTTCTCCTTTGTCTCCTGGAGCTGATCCAAGGGTTTTCCTTGGGCCCCTGGGTTATGGCGGAGACCTTGGAATAACTGACTGCCTTTTACCTGGTGGCCTCGAGGCCAGTCTGGACACATACCAGAAAATGTTCTCTCTCCCACCTCTCTTCTGAGGAATTATTATCCCACCCTGGGTCAGTCACAGGCATCACTGTTTTACCCACTAGATATCTAGGATCTGAAAGATGAAACCCAGTGGCAAACTTTGGTGCCTCTGTTAAACACTCTGAGTTTCTCAAATCATTTAAATTCTGGCTTAGAATAACATGTACTTCTTTCAAAGCCAACACATAGGCTAGATGCAAGTACTAGAACGTCTCTACATACCTGTCAGGGTGATTGGTGTAGCTCCCCAGATCCTGTTTTGTTTGTTTTAAGTCTGCTAAACTAAAGGGTTTATAGACCAGGATTGGCTGGAACTTTGCTGCAGCTTCCACCAAGGGTAGGAGCTCAGCGGCCTTCCCCCTGCTGGAGGTAGAGATGATGGCACCCCCTCCCTCTTTGTAGATCTCCTTTTAGGCCTCCCTGAGTATGGGGGCAGCTCAAAACAGGTGGAAGCCTGAGAAGGATCTCTTACACCATGGTCTTACTTGGCTCTGACCACCCCTTGCACCACCAAGGATTTTCTTGCAAAAACAAGAAAAAAAAAAGAAAACCTGTGCATAGGGCATTTTGGCCCTCTTCTTTCCGTTTTGCAAAAGAGGTCCCATTGTAAGATGGTGGGGTGATTTACAGTCCCAAGTGGTGTCCACTGTTCTCCTGTCCAGCTTGTACTGTGATCAGGGACTTGTGCAGAAGATGATTAAACATTTCTTCTTCAGAGTGTCTGGATCAAACTTGTCCCACTTTGAAAGAATGCACTCCAAATGGGGTGTTATGAGGGATTTTTGATTGCTGTGTACCCATCTAGAAAATAAGGAGGGGTGAAGGAGAGACATTGCCAGCTGGGGTCTGTTAGAGCTGCGTGTCTCCAGGCAACAACCCTGGCCATTTGGCTAAAGTACTGGTCTGGAAGTCTCCTTTCGAATTGGTAGGAAGAGGGGCTGTGCACAACCCCTCAAACCTAAGAGCTCCTCATTTTTCTAAGTGTCAGGACAATGATATCTGTTGCCATAATGACCTGGCTTGTTGGTATAAGTACTATTAATAACACCAGTGATTGGGTGGCCTGCCATGATAAGACAGGCACTTCCTGGGATGGAGTGAAAGAAGCAGCTTGAAAGCGAATGAGAAAGGCCTCTAAAAAGCCAGGAGTGTAAGTATTTAATTGTGCCTCACATAGGAGAGTTACGGCAGGGATAGATGCAACAAGATAATCCAGATCTTATGCCTTAAGATAATCCAGATCTATTCATGCCTTAAGATAATCCAGATCTATTCATGCCTTAAGATAATCCAGATCTATTCATGTACAGGCATGTCCATGGGCTATAGAAATCCTCTGGTCCTGAAAAGACTCTACAAAATAGGCAATGACTGAGTCCCGCTTTCCTTATTACCAGGCATACAAGTCCACTCTGAGCAAATGAGCCAGGCACTAGATACAGTAGTGCAGACAAAACCAGGGGCAGAAATATTGTTTAGCCTTAACACAGGAAGGGGCCATAAGCACCCCATCAGATCAGAAAGAAAAGTACATCATTAAAATCAACATGAAGTCCAGAAGCACAACAGTTATAGCACAGAGCCCTCTTCCCTAAAGTGAAACAAAATGAAAGACTTCTCCCATACCACCTCAACCTCCTTATCAAACACCCAGGTTCATACGTCACCGTGGAACCACTCTGATGGACACTTAGGAGTTACATGACATGAGTCTTACTGCACATGCAGATCTCCCATGAACCTCTCTGAAAGCCCGTTGGGGGTTGAACTGCAATGTAGATTTAAGCTAATGAGATGATAATTAGCCTTAGGTTGTCCTAAGTCCCCTTCTAGACTCTGTTGTACTTGTGCTCCTTGGCCAAGGGCCAGAGAATCCTTTGCATTATTTTGCAGTTGGCATGCTATGTTCTGATTGGCAAATTCATAGAGTGTTCCCTCCTCCCCCAGATGTAGCAATTGCTGGTGTCACCCAGCTTTGTCCCAAGGAGGTGCCAAAGGTCCCTGGCTATCTAGCTAACATTGGTATTCTTGACTACCCCATTATTGAAGACAATGTCCTGTGCTGTCTGCATCACTTCTCTCTCCTGATCCTTTTCCTTTGATGGCTTCTCTTTCTAGGCTGCCCCCAGTGATACATATGGCTGTAGTTTCAGTCCTCTATCTTATTCTCTTCAGTTCTTTGAAGTTCCCACTGCACTGGCTTCAACCCTTTTGGTAAATTCCTCTAAACTAAAGATTGTATTTTGTAGCCTTAGTCTGTCTTCTGAATCTCTATCCCACATTTTCAACAGTGAGATAAATATTTCTGACCAGAAACTGCATTAGTGATTCACATTTAATAATGAAATTCATTAATCTTTCTGAATTGGCTGCTCCAATTTGCTTCCCTTGTATTGTGAATGCATCTTCCAAAAGATATGCTTGTGTGTAGTAGAATGAACTGCACCAGGAGTCACCAGAAAGTGGAAACTAAAGTGGTGCATGGAGAGGTTATTCCAAAAATAAGTAGAGACAAAATTTCTGGCCAAACAAAATCCTAGATTCTTGTGATATTAAAAGTTCTAGAAGATGGTCCTATATTTATAGTTGTTTTGTTTTATTTATTTTGTTTTTATATTTCTTTGGTCCTCGGAATGTTATTAATCCAGGACACAGGGAGTGCGATTTCCTAATCATACTTTTTCTGCCATAGTATAAGCTAAAATAAATCAAAATCTAAGTCAAAGAAAGTGATTTAAACTCCCTGAATACCACACTTCATGGATTTAAAAATATGGGGCAATACATAAGTTGATGTTTTTTATAGAGATTAAAAGTAATATGCATACACATGTAAGGAGCTAGGAAGTCTCCAATCCTTCCTAACAAGTAAAAAGCTAAACAGACTGAAAAATTACCAACTCTTGTTGGATTCATCAGAGAGATGAGGGCATAGGGCAAATCACTGGCCTTAATATTAGAGAGACAGACAGGTGAATACAGGGAATCATGCCTTATGAGAACAGAAACTAACAAGCAGAAACTGCCACAGAAACTAATGCCAGAGTAGAAAAACTTGAACTGTAATTGATGAAATGCTGGAAGCTCAGTGTGGACAAGTCTAAGAGTTAAAAATAACTTCAGGGTGACCCAGTCATAGACAGCCTATCACACTTTTATGAGTTTTATGTCCAGGAGCTCAACAAGTTTCTTATAGTTAATACTGGAGAAAAATCCCCTTTTACATATGACAGGGAAAGGTGAAAACAAACCATTTCATACCATTCTTATTAAGGCCCACCCTCAGGAAAACTATTTAACCAGAGCTAATCTACTGGGGTTTTATAAGAACCTAACTGACTTGGGGGATAGTAATTACCCAACTCCTGTCAGCTCTAGCTTTCCATGTGGTAGAAGGGAAAAACCAAACTTCAGCCCACTGAAGCCATCTGTCCCCCTTAAGTGGGTGGAGGAAATGAGAAGTACTTTTGAAGTCCACTGTCCAGAGTCATAGGCTCACTAAAAGACTGAGCCTTAATCACAGGACTGTAAACACCTCTCCTCCCCTCATGCCATACCACCGCATTATTAAAGGCTACTTATAGCATTTCCTTTTACACAGTACATCATGTCCATTTATCAAGAATAAATTAAGAGGCATACTAAAAGACAAAAAACACAATTTGAAGAGACAGATCAAATATCACAACCAGATATGGTAGATACATTGGAATTTTTAGACCAGAAATTTGAAACAACAGTTATTAAAATGCTAAGAGCTCTAATGGATAACTAGACAGCATTGAACAACAGATAGGTAATGTAGGCAGAGAGATAGAAATCCTAAGAAAGAATAAAAAACAAATGCTAGAGATTAAAAAAAAACTGTAACAGAAACAAAAAGTTCTTTTGATGGGCTTACTAGTAGTCTGAAGACAGCTGAAGAAAGAATATATGCACTTGAGAATATATCAATAGAAACCTCTAAAACTGAAAAACAAAAAGAACAAAGACTGAAAGAAAGAAAACAGAATACAAAGGACTGTGGGGCAACTACAAAAGGTGACACATATGTATAATCAGAATACCAGTAGAGGGGGGCTGGCAGGAGGGGAGGGAGCGCTGGCTTTAGAACCACAGCCGCAAAGATTCTGAAGGGCAGAAGTTGTCTGAGTGCATTGGTCGGAGGTTGTCGAGCCAGCTCCTGGACTCTGCGACTTTACATCCTGAGACTACTCTCAAAGGTCTTTTTACCTAACCTGCCTACTGAGAAGTTGTCCATCTTTGGTGTCATTTTAATATCATAGATCTTTAAATGGATGAGATGGCTACCACTCAGATTTCCAAAGATGAACTTGATGAACTCAAAGAGGCCTTTGCAAAAGTTGATCTCAACAGCAATGGATTCATTTGTGACTATGAACTTCATGAGCTTTTCAAGGAAGCTAATATGCCATTACCAGGATATAAAGTGAGAGAAATTATTCAGAAACTCATGCTGGATGGTGACAGGAATAAGGATGGGAAGATAAGTTTTGATGAATTTGTTTATATTTTTCAAGAGGTAAAAAGCAGCAATATTGCCAAGACCTTCCGCAAAGCAATCAACAGGAAAGAAGGTATTTGTGCTCTGGGAGGAACATCAGAGTTGTCCAGCGAAGGAACACAGCATTCTTACTTAGAGGAAGAAAAATATGCTTTTGTTAACTGGATAAACAAAGCTTTGGAAAATGATCCCAATTGCAGACATGTTATACCAATGAACCCAAACACTGATGACCTGTTCAAAGCTGTTGGTGATGGAATTGTGCTTTGTAAAATGATCAACCTTTCGGTTCCCGATACAATTGACGAAAGAGCAATCAACAAGAAGAAACTTACACCCTTCATCATTCAGGAAAACTTGAACTTGGCACTGAACTCTGCATCTGCCATTGGGTGTCACGTTGTGAACATTGGTGCAGAGGATTTGCAGGCTGGGAAACCTCATCTGGTTTTGGGACTACTTTGGCAAATCATTAAGATTGGTTTGTTCGCTGACATTGAATTAAGCAGGAATGAAGCTTTGGCTGCTTTACTTAGAGACGGTGAGACTTTGGAGGAGCTTATGAAATTGTCTCCAGAAGAGCTTCTGCTCAGATTGGCAAACTTTCATTTGGAAAACTCAGGATGGCAAAAAATCAACAACTTCAGTGCTGACATCAAGGATTCCAAAGCCTATTTCCATCTTCTCAATCAAATTGCACCAAAAGGACAAAAGGAAGGTGAACCACGGATAGATATTAATATGTCAGATTTCAATGAAACAGACGATTGGAAGCAAGCTGAGAGTATGCTTCAACAAGCAGATAAATTAGGTTGCAGACAGTTTGTTACCCCTGCTGATGTTGTCAGCGGAAACCCCAAACTCAACTTAGCCTTTGTGGCTAACCTGTTTAATAAATACCCAGCACTAACTAAGCCAGAGAACCAGGATATCGACTGGACTCTATTAGAAGGAGAAACACGTGAAGAAAGAACCTTCTGTAACTGGATGAACTCTCTCAGTGTTAATCCCCACGTAAACCATCTCTATGCTGACCTGCAAGATGCTCTGGTAATCTTACAGTTATATGAACGAATTAAAGTTCCTGTTGACTGGAGTAAGGTTAACAAACCTCCATACCCAAAACTTGGAGCCAACATGAAAAAGCTAGAAAACTGCAACTATGCTGTTGAATTAGGGAAGCATCCTGCTAAATTCTCCCTGGTTGGCATTGGAGGGCAAGACCTGAATGATGGGAACCCAACTCTGACTTTAGCTTTAGTCTGGCAGCTGATGAGAAGATATACCCTCAATGTCCTGGAAGATCTCGGAGAAGGTCAGAAAGCTAATGATGACATCATTGTGAACTGGGTGAATAGAACATTGAGTGAAGCTGGAAAATCAACTTCCATTCAGAGTTTTAAGAACAAGATGATCAGCTCCAGTTTGGCAGTTGTGGATTTAATTGATGCCATCCAGCCAGGCTGCATAAACTATGACCTTGTTAAGAGCAGTAATCTAACAGAAGATGACAAGCACAATAATGCCAAGTATGCAGTGTCAATGGCTAGAAGAATCGGAGCCAGAGTGTACGCTCTCCCTGAAGACCTTGTGGAAGTAAAGCCCAAGATGGTTATGACCATGTTTGCATGTTTGATGGGCAGGGGAATGAAGAGAGTGTAAAATAACCAATCTGAATAAAACAACCTTGCTCCCAGGTGCATGATTCACAGGTCAGCTATTTCCAGGTGAAGTGCTCATGGCTTACGAAACTCTTGGACATTCAAAGGACTTGTAGTTTTGATTAACAAGACTAGCTCATCATGAGAGCCCTCAGGGGAAAGAATTGGAATAAAAACAACACCTCTTTCCCGTATTCAAAGTTGAATTTGTCAGGCACACCTGAAATATGCTCATAGCCAAACCGTTTTACTCATTTCCTCCTAGAATGCTGCCCTTGACATTGCCCGTTGCTGTATGTTATTTCTTGTTATGTATCTTTTTCCCTCTTAGAATGTCCCTCTCTTGGGTCTTACTTAGATGATTGGATATGAATATTATTAGACAGTAATTTGCTTTCCATCCATTATGCTAGTTCTTATTTGAGAACTGTGGTCAGAGGATATTCGGATATGAGTATCCTTTGCTTATCTTTGTAGTACTGAAAATTTGCTGAAGTAACTGGCTGTGCAGAATGTAATAGAAGCTTTTCTTATTCTTTTATTCTTAAGATCAGTATCTTTTTACAGTATTCTTTCTACATGATCCTTTTTTGTACATTTAAGAATATTTTGATTACATTAAACAAGACTGCTGATTTTGCTACTTTTTTAAAGGGGTCTTCAAGTAAGTGAAAAGACGCATTGTAGGTAGAGGAAAAAATGTACCTTAAATTTGCATCTTCCGTCTCACACCCAAACTGTAAACATTTTAAATATTTTGTCTTAAATCACTTGGTTCAACACATGCTTATTTGTTTTAAAAACCTATATCATCAAACTCTCTCTTTAAATTTAAAATGTTGCTGAATATTACACTTGAGGAGAGAGTGTGGTCAGAACTTAGACAAGATTTGGTAGGCCGAGTATGCTAAGTGTACGATATATTTTTTAATTTTCCACCTAAAACAAGAAGATGTCGTCACTAAACATAAAATTATATATGTAGGACTTAATGTACTCTTGCTTTGTCAAGCTGTTTGCTATAGTTTTCAAGATCATGTTACTCTAACTCTGAAAAGTGATGTAATCTGATAGCAATGTAGTAGTTCAAATAAAGGCATTTATATAATAAAAAAAAAGAATACCAGTAGAGAAGAAAAAGAGAAAGAAACAAAAGAAATATAGATATGTATCATTTAACAATGAGGATATCTTCTGAGAAATGCATTGTTACACAATTTTGTCATTGTACAAACATCATACAGTGCATTTACACAGATGGTTTAGCCTACTGCAAACCTAGGCTATATTGTATCACTTATTGCTCCTAGGTTACAAATCTGTACCACATGTTGCTATACTGAATACTGTAGGCAATTGTAACACAGTAGTAAGTATTTATACATCTAAACATAGCTAAACATAGAAATGGTACAGTAAAAACTCCCTAGGCTCAATCAGGAAGAAATAGAATTCCTGAACAGACAAATTATCAAGTACCAAAATTGAAGAAGCAATAAAAAACTTCCAAAAAAAATTCCCAGACCAGATGATTTCAAACCCGACTTTTACCACACCCACAAAGAAAAACTGTTGCCTACCCTGCAGAAATTATTCCACAATATCAAGAAGGAAGGAATCCTTCCCAACATGTTTTATGAAGCTAACATCACCCTGATATCAAAACCAGGAAAAAATGGAACAAAAAAAGAAAATTACAAGAAACATGAAAAAATGCTCCACATCTCTAATCACCAGGGAAATGCAAATCAAAACCACAATGAGTTTGATTTTTACTCACTTTACTCCAGTGAGAATGACTTTTATCAGAAAGTCCCAAAACAACATATTTTGGTGTGGATGCAGAAAGATAGGAACACTCATACACTGCTGGTGGGACTGCAAACTAGTCCAACCTCTATGGAAAGTAATATGGAGATACCTCACAAAGAGCTAAAAGTAGAACTACCATTTGATCCAGCAATCCCACTAATGGGCATCTACCCAAACAAAAAAAGACATCTGCACTCAAATGTTTATAGCAGCACAATTCACAATTGCAAAGATGTGGAAACAACCCAAGTACCCATCAATACATGAGTGGATTAATAAAATGTGGTATATGTATACCATGTAGTACTTACTCAGCCACAAAATACAATGGTGAAGTAACATCTCTTGTATTATCTTGGATGGAGCTGGAGCCCATTCTTCTAAGTGAAGTATCACAAGAATGGAAAAACATGCACCACATATACTCACCATCAAATTGATATTAATTGATCATCACTTATGTACACATATAGTAGTAACGTTGATTGGGTGTCAGGCAGCTGGTAGGGGGAACATGGGGAGGGGTATTATCACATCTAATGGGTGCAGTGCACACCATCTAGGGGATGGACACTCATAGAGCTCTGACTCAGGTGGAGCAAAGACAATATATGTAACCTAAGTATTTGTATCACTGTAATATGTTGAAATTAAAAAAATAATGATAAAATAAAATAAAAATAAATAAAACAAAGTAGAAAAAAAATCCCTATCACTGTCACTGTGCATAATGGTGGGAAACTTGAAGCTTTCCCACTAAAGTTCAGAAACAAGGTAAGGGTGTGTCCTCTCATGACTTCTTTTCAACATTGTACTTGAAGTACTAGATTATGCAAGAAGGCATAAAAAGGAAAGAAAATGTATACACATTGGGAAGGAAGAAATTAAACTGTATTTGTTCACAGATGACGTCATTGTCTATGTATTAATAGAACATCTCAAAGAATCCAAAAAACACTCCTGTAATTATACAATCAAGCAATTATAGCATGGTTGCCTGATACAACTTTTGTTTATACACACAAGTCAAAGAATTTTCTATATATGAGCAGCGAACAAGTGGAATTTGAAATTAAAAACACAATACTGTTTACATTAGTACTTCCCCCGCAAAACACCACACTTAGGTATAAATCTAACACAAGGAAAACTATAAAACTCTGAAGAAGGATGTCAAAGAAGAACTAAAATAAATGAAGAGATATTTCAGGTATATGAATAGAAAGACTCAATATTAACCTCACCAAGAATATATACTGATGATAAGTATATGAAAGATGTTCCACATGATATGTCACCAGGGAAATGTAAATTAAAACAATAATGTGATACCTCTATATCCCTATTAGAATGACCAAAATCTAGAACACTGACAACATCGAATGCTGGCAAGGATGTTGAGCAACAGGAGCTCTCACCCAATGCTGGTGTGAATACATATTAGGACAGCCACTTTGGAAGGGAGTTTGGCAGATCTTTACAAAACTAAACATATTCTTATCATGCCACTTCCCAATCACATTCCTTGGTATTTAACCCAAAGTGTTAAAAAGTTGTAGCCACACAAAAACCTATACACAAATGCTTATAGGAGCTTTATTCATAATTGCCAAAACTTGAAAGCAACCAAGATATACTTCAGTAGTTGAATGGTTATGTAAACTGTGATACATTCAGAGAATGGAATACTATATAGCACTAAAAAGAAACGAGCTATCAGGCCATGAAAAGACATGGATGAAACTTAAATGCGTATTACTAAGTGAAAGAAACTAATCTGAAAATGCTAAATATTATACAATTCTAATTATTTGACATTCTGGAAAGGTCAAAGCAATGGAGAAAGTAAAATCGATCAGTGTTTGCCAGGGGTTAAGGAAAGGAGAGGGATGAATAGACAAAGCACAGAGGATTTCTAGGATAGTACTCGGTATATCTATATCTATATAGATATATATATAAAATACTCAGCATAATACTATAATGGGTGAATAAATTTCATTATATAATTGTGCAAACCCCTGAAATGTACAACGCTAAGAATGAACCCTAATTTAAATTATGGACTTTGAGTGATTATGATGTGTCAATGTAGGTTCATCCATTTTAATAAATGTACCACTCTGGTGGGGGATGTTGACAATAGACAATGTGTGAGGGCAGGGGATGTATGGGAAATATTTGTACCTTCCTCACTTTTGCTATGAACCTGAAGCTGCCCTTAAAAAATAATGTCTTAAAAATAAATTTAAAAATATATCAAGCATCTGACGTGTAGTAGTACTCAATGCATAGTAGTTATTTTTAATATTACCACTATTACTTGATAATTTTAGTTTAAACCTGAGTTGTTTTGATTCTTTAACCTATGGTCCATGTCTAATCAGACACTAACTCTGTCAGTTCTAATGTCTTTTTTTATACATTTTCACCTACTCCAGTTTAGGACAGATCCTGAAATACTCCAGCAGGAGCCTTCTGGTGGCATCCATGCTCAAAGATTTTCTTTCAATGACATAACTTATATAATAATGATGCCCTACCCAAATACATTGGTATAGCTTACCCCTGCCTTCCAGATATGCTCTATGATTTTCAATATGGCATACAGAGCCATGCAAACTGTAGTCGTATTCTAATTTTCCTGTCTAGCATAATTTGTCAAATTTATGACAAATTTTATGGACTCTTTTTACCCTCTTCTGTCCCTGTCACTTTGATCATAATTTCTCCCTTTTCCCAATACTTTTTTCTTTCCTCTTCAGTGCTCAAGTACCTAGGGACACTTTTTAAGGCTTAGTCTAAGTTACTTCTGCAAAAACCTTTACCAAATCACTTCAGTTCACCAAACAGGCTCTGTTCCTGAATTCATAGTACGTA
Source organism: Mirza zaza (assembly GCA_008750895.1). Classification (NCBI taxonomy): domain Eukaryota; kingdom Metazoa; phylum Chordata; class Mammalia; order Primates; family Cheirogaleidae; genus Mirza; species Mirza zaza. The sequence continues at coordinate 47,696 of VSMD01051796.1, forward strand.
CTGTCTAAAGCAGTTAGCTAGCTATTAGTCACGTAGAATGCCTTTTCAGATTGTGTCCCATATTATTAATGAATGTTCTCATCATCATTTGTGTCTGTCACGACAACTATTCTAAGTCACTGACATTGTTGACTTTCTTTGATTTAGGGATGAGTAATGAGTATAAATACTTGATATATTTTTGGTGTCAATACTAAACTTTTGCATTTGTTATTCATTCAATATATGTCTAGTAACAACCTAATAGGTATTAGACATATTGTAGGCTGGGGGAGATAAAATATATCAGATCCAGGCTCAAGATCTCACAGTATAATGAAAAATACAGGCAGGCAAATAACTAAAGTGTAACAGAAATCCTATAAAACACATATGCACAAAACCTATGGTATCATAGAGATAGGATACTTAATTCTACATAAGCAGAAGACAAAGCCAGAGAAATCTTCTGAGTAACCGATACTTCAGTTTCAGTGAAATGATGCCTATGGATTCTCTATATTGGGAGGCTGTCAGGAAGACCTATACAGAAATAGGGAGGATAAAAACCAGAGACATGGGTCCCTGAGAATAGTTTTGTATATAAGGTATAGGGTAGTGGAGTCGAGATATAAAACTGAAGAGAAGGATCCTAAAATTAAATCATGAAGACACCACATGCTAAGAGGTTTGGTCATTATCTCAATGACAGTGGTTCAGAGGGAAAAAAATCAATGAGGGATCCTAAATAGAGAAGAGAAATAATTAATTTGTGTTTTGGGGAAGATCATTTGGAGAAAGGAAAGTGTGAATGAGCCTGGTGAGAAGAAGACCTGAAATCAATTCAGCAGTCCAAACAAGAGACCAAGGCATGGGCAGTGCAGAGAAGCCATCAGATTCAAGAGATATTTTAGAGACAGGTTTAATTTGGGGATAATTTTGGGCTAGATAAAGGTAGTGGGACAATTCAGAATGATCCAAATTTTCTAACCTGTAAATAAATGATGATGCCATTAGCCAAGAAAGAGAAGGGAGTACTCATAGTTCAGTGTTTGTTTTTACATATGGCTCCAGTTACTTTCTTTTAGAAGGTTATATGTAAAGAGAGAAGTCAAAGCCATCTGGGTGAAAGGCTGATAATTTATGTTCTGTTCACATTAATTCTTGGAAACACCAGGAAGCAATTATCAGTTGGAGAGAATGTATTAACCATAAAAGTTTTATAAGAGTAACTTAGTATACACAGTAATTTATGATAACATTATGTTCTGGCAGTTCCAATTTTCAATTCTTCATTTTTAATTGAGACCAAAGGATTTTATGGAAATAGAAAGTAAAATGTACAAGAAAACTTCATGAATTGCTTTAATATCATTACATCACACAATTGCACATTCTCACACTATTATTTTGAAGTTCATCCATTATACATAGGGGAAAACCATGTGGGGAATAGCCTATGATTAAGGAAGTATCTATACATAAGTAATAATTTTAATGTTTTGTTTTGTTTCAAGACAGAGTCTCACTCTGTTGTCCTGGGTAGAGTGTAGACTGCAGTGTCATCATGGTAGTTCATTGCAGCCTTGAACTCCTGGGCTCAAGCGATCCTCCTGCCTTGGCCTCCCAGAGTGCTAGGATTACAGGCATGAGCCACTGCACCCCACCCATGAGTAATTCTTTACTCTGAGTAAGAAAAATATATCAGCCTAATATTTCAGATGCTATGGAACTTGGAAAAGCTTTAGTTTAGTTTTAGCTTGGTATTAGAACTATATAATTAACAATTTAATATCTGGAAAGGGGTTAAGAGGTTGTCTAGTTCTGCCCTTTTATTTAAGATGAGGAAACTAGGAATTACAGGTGTTGAGTGACATAAAAAGGGGCAAAATGGAATTTAAAGCCGCTGTTTAATCCAATGAAACTTTTTAAAGTGTTAATATGGTATTATTGAAAAGGTAACTGTCTCAAATAAAAAGAAATGTGTTTCAGCCCCAGCTCTGAAACTGTGTAGTTGAAGAAAAACCATTTAATCATTATGATACCCAGTTTCTGTATCTGTAAGACAGAGGTAATATTTTTTATTTCATAGCATAATCATGGGGAACAAATGCAATGATATATGTATGTGAAAGCTCTTTGTGCACATTATAAAACACTAAAAATTATAACAGATTATATTTGTAGAATAAATATTCAGTTATAATTTAATAAAACAAACTAGTGTTGGTTAGGCAGCTGCTCTATGCCAGGATTATTTATTTATTTATATACTATTTCATTTCACCCTTACATCATCCCTTAAAGTAGAAGACTGGACACGCTTGAAGCTCTGGCATAGCGGGGTGGGGAGGGGAGGCAGGGGCAAGATACGTAACCCTAACAATATTTGTACCCACAGAATTTGAGATAATAAAAAAAAGATGAAAAGAAGCTCAGGGAGTCTATACAAGCTTTTCTAGGTAGCACAGCAAACAGGGATTCAAAACTGTATTTCCTGCTAATGACTTTACCAATGGACTTTCCATGACATAACACTTCTGGTGGTCATGAGAAGGAAAACAATTCCTGACATTTGTGATAGCTTGGATGAGGAAGAAAGAAGGCTGGGAGATAGAAAGAAAGAGAGTGTAATGGACTGGAATGCTGACATGACTTCTACTTTAGGCAATGAGGCATTTCAGATGAGGCAGGATTATACGGCAAAGGCTTTGCACTTTGTTATCAGAAGCAAAGCTAGATGAAGACTTTAGGGCATTCAGGAAGTTTGTATTGGTCATGTTGGGTGGGTTCATAATTGGTGCCTATTCAAACATTTATTCTTTAAGTATTTGTCAACAACTTTAGAGTCCTGCAGCTAAGAGCTGTTTGGGGAAGGCAGAAAAAAGACCCTAGGTGGTGGGGATTAATTTCTCCTCTCTTGTCCAGAAAAATTGAGAGTGTGCCACAAATTTGGACCCTTCTTTTAGCAAAAGAAAGACATTGAAGTTAGCTAGAGCAATGCAGTTTGAGCTTGTTCTAGAGGTGTGTATGTGTGTGTATGTGTGTAGTGTGTATCTCATTTTAAAGTACTCTCCAGGACAGCAGTTTGAAAAGATTTTATTTTAGTATCACATTGGTAAATCACCACATCTCATTGATTAGTGCTCCAACAATTCCTTTTTTTACCCTTAATCCAGCTCTTGTCAGGAAATTAAAGTTTGATCTAACCTGGATAATGGAGAGATTTTGAAGGTTTGAGAGCAGAGCTGGGTGGAAGATGCATGCAATGCTGGGCAGAGTGGAATAGAGAGGAAATGGAAGCCAAGAGACCACCGACATGGAGCCAGAAAGTTGGTCAGGGCCAATAATTACTAAAAGATAAACTGAAAAATATAAAACAGCTGAGGCGGGAGGATCACTCAAGGTCAGGAGTTTGAGACCAGCCTGAGTAAGAGTGAGGCCCCATCTCTACTAAAAAATAGAAATTAGCTGGACAACTAAAAAAATATATAGAAAAAATTAGCCAGCCATGATGGCGCATGCCCGTAATCTCAGCTACTCGGGAGGCTGAGGCTGTAGGATTGCTTGAGCCCAGGAGTTTGAGGTCGCTGTGAGCTAGGCTGACACCATGGTACTCTAGCTGGGGCAACAGAGTGAGACTCTGTCTCAAAAAAAAAAAAAGTACAAAACAAAACAAACAACCCCCATAAATTTTAGCCCTATTTCTTCATCTTACAAGCAATGTGATTTTAAGCAAAACTCTTAACTCAGTTTCATCACCTAAAACCTAGGGTTTTTATTTAGTGTTTTTTCCACAAATACAGACACATATATGTACATATGGTATGTATTGTGTAGCAATGTAGCAAGGACTAGGTACTTTACAAATATTACCTTATTTATTCTTTCTAATAACCCTATGAGGTAGTTTCATTCTGCAGATGAGGAAACTGAGGTACAGAAAGTTGGGTCATATAGCTAGCAAGTGGCAGAGCTGAAGTTGCAACCCTGGCAGTCTGTCTCCAGGGTCTGTATTAACCATTGGCCATAACCAATCTACTTAGCCAGGCTATAAAATTGCTGAGAAGATTAAGTGAAACAATTTACCTTTTCAGAAGATGGTTTATTTTAATAAACTTTCTTATCACTTTCAACATATTTAGTTTCATGGAACTCTTTGAAAACCTGGTAAAATTGTGAACACTATATGCCAGCAAATTTCACAGATACACATAACCTTAAAATTCACATGCCATCTCTAAGATTTCACAGACTTCCAGAAGTCCATTCATGGACATCAAGTTACAAAAAGCCTGACTGTAACTTGGTTGGGTTTCCTTAACCTCAGCCTCTTCCTACCAGAAATATGACAGTGAAAATACAGTGATCAGTTTCCCATCTTCCAGTTCTAAGGGCTGAGAGGCCTGCATATAATTTGCGGCTGAATTCCATACCACTTCAGATTACTTAACTATGTGTTATTCAGAAGTTCTGGTTTAAATTTACTTTATAAGTATAAATTCATGGCTAAAAATGGAGCGGGGGTGGGTGGCAAACAGTGTGGCCAAAGTCTTTGGTCTTTGTGGAATCCTAAATATTTGAAAAGTAATCTGGAGGGGTTGGTGGCATTTAGCCATTCTTAACACCAAGAATCACATCTTGTTAGCTTTTGCTGATTCACTTTTGACCTTAATTACCACTATGGCTCTTCTTCATTAGAGCACACAGGGAGAGTTACAGGATGGCCATTCAGGACCACATTTGGGAAAACCCTTTCTACACATTATACATTTCACCATCTTTTTTCTTTCTTCCACTTAATAATCTGGACAAGGGTTTATCAAGTTGTTTGAAACCCCATTGTGATTCAAATCAACAAGTTCAACAGAGAAAACCTACTGAAGAATTTACTGTGGCTTGCAATAGCTGTTCATATACTTGCAGCAGACACAACAAAACTGCATTGTTCACTACTGATTACTAAGAACAGAATGGACAAGAAAGAAAAGGCATTGCCAGCTTTGTTCTTGTTTCCAATTGGTTCTTTCTTTGAAAGAGAAACAATTGTCTTTTAAATCAAATCTTAACCTTTTTTTCTACTTAGTTATTAATAGGTCCAATAATAATTAATGAGCAACTAATTAATAATTATGTAACAAATAGCAATATTTTAAAATTTTATTTAGTTAATTCAAGAATAGCTGTACAGATACTGATTCAAGATTATTTTATAATTTTTTTGGTACATGAATCCAGCTGGAGTTTAAAGAAAATAATTATTTTGTGATTTTGAAAACATATTCAAGATGAAAGTTATGGTATATACTAGAAATGCCACGAATCATTTGTTTAGGAGCCTAAAAATACTACCAAGGAAGGTTATAATCTGAATTTTTAGGAAATTGGTGTAAATCATTGAATTCAGCAAGGAGAATCCATGTGTATGAGTGTGTGTGTGTGTGTATGTATGTGTGTGTGTATGTTTAAACTGGTCAGTAAATTAACAAAGCCCAGTTCTTCACTGTCGGAGACAATTTTACCAATTAAAACTCCATTCACCTGGTCAAACATGTTCTATCAATTTTAATCTTGATTCTAAATTAGGTGTTTGCTTGACTTGAAAGGAGATTCGTAAGGAATTTACAAACACTATATTTATGTAATAGAGAAAGTATACAGAGATGAATTAGCTCAATTAGTGAAACTAGTACGCTTTGTTCCAACTAAAAATTCTCAAGAAAACACTGTAAACTTAGTAAATTCCATGTCATATCTCCCGATTAGCCAAAACTCTTAGCAAATGATGATCAATGAGATGATGTATAGAGATATTTTTGTCCCTTGAGATAAAAATCAGTATGTAATTCTGACTGAACTGGTGAGATGATTATGATATTTATTAAAAAATAACTTTCATGTATACCAAAATGAAAGAAGTGTTATAAAAGAGTAAATTTACTTGGCTCAAAGTATATCTCAGACTCCCAGTGTTAATATTCTGCTGCACACTCATGGGAGCAACTCGATCTGTCCAGTCAATCATTCATTCATTTTCTCAACATATATTTATTAATTATAATGCTTTAATGTAGAAGTCTGCAAACTTTTTCTCAAAGAAACAGTAAATATTTTAGGCTTTGCAGAATATAAGATCTCCATCACAAATACTCATTTTCTACAGTTGTAGTATAAAAGCAGCCACAGACAATACTTACATGATTAGGCATGGCTGTGTTTCAATAACACTTCACAAAAACAATGGTCTATTTCTTACAGGCCATAGTTTGTAACCCCTGCTTTAAATAAGCATAAGCTTAGGTTCTGCATATGATGAGAAATTGTTTAAAACATGTAACTTCTGGTCAACAAATTCATAGTCTCTTTGGAAGAAATAGAGGACTCAGTTCAGTTCTTCCAATTCTGTAAAATGATGGCTGCCTTAACTTAAATGCTGCTTTTTTCATTTTTACACTCCCTGAAAGTTAGGCATTTCAAAGTAACATGGTAATGTTGATATTTTCTTTACTAAATAGTCAATTTAACCAAAATCTTACTCTGTACTCTGAAATTCCGCTTAGTATATTGTTCAAACTGAACAATGGTGGACTTCTATTTTAAAGAAAATGAAAGCAAGATAAATGTAAGGAACAATGAAAGACTACAAATGTCAATACTATTATGCAAAATTTAAATAACACCTCATAAAATGTTTATTCCACTGTCAAATTTAGAGTATCAAAGATCCTCTTGGGAACAGAGGTTACAGTACTTTGAGAAAAACTTTCAATTGATAAAGTAAATTACTTGACAGGTACAATTTATTAGCTGAAAAAGGATATTTTGAAAAAGGTTTTTTTAATACATGAACTGCAAAGTTCTCATCTTGTCTTTTTCTACATTCCTACCAAAATTTTATGTAAAACTGGCTCCCTCTAGTGATGACAATCATATTTTCACCAGAAAACCAAGAGGCTTTCCAGACTATTCGCATAAAACCCTTTGAAATTGAATCTCAAAATAAACCGTTGGAGAAGATCAACTTTTATTACGAAGAGAATAAAAATTCTAATAACCTCTCAAGGCATTCTGTAACAATCTTTCTTAGCTTTAACACTCTTTGAAAACACAGCAATATGGGGAGTGACCTTGGTGTCCTCTGGGTCAACTTGTTCTCTTTGCTCACTGAGAAAGGCAGGCCAGACAAATGAACTGACTCTTACATGTTCAACAAATACCAGTTTACAGCTTTAAAAAATCTAATTAAAAAGCCTATGATTCAATAGAAATAAATGGACTTTTCAAATGTTAATTTCTGCACACAGACATAAATATCATCATTTCAATCACCATTTTTAATATCTAGTTGCTTTCTTTGGTATAAATAAGGATGAAAATTTAAATGTGTAACTTTAGTAATACAAAACTCAGACAGCTATTGAAAAATGGACTCCTCAATGGAACTCCTGAAGTTCGGCTATGGGTGGTGTAATGTGGACCAGAAGTTGATAACTTTTTCTGGAAAGGACTGGATAGCAAATGTTTTAGGCTTTATGGGCCATATGGTCTCTGTTGCAACAATTCAACTTTGCTGTTGTAGCTTTGAAAGCAGACAGACAATACATAGACAAATAAGAATGGTTGTGTTTTGTTAAAAGACAATTTTCGGAAAAAGTTAAGCTCATGACTCATACAGATATAAAAAACACATGTTAAGGATTTTACTTTATGCATAGGAGAGAACACACAAATGCTACAAATTATTCAAAGGAAAAGCCAATAAGGACCAATTTATATAGTGTAAAGGAATTGAATTACAAATGAAAACAAAACTTTTTTTCCATAAATGGATGGGATGTTAACAAAATTATATTGGAAAAGCAAGTAAATAGGAAATAAGTAAGGATATAGAAAAGTTGAACAATTGTATCAAATAACTTGACTTAGTTGATACTTATAAAATAGTCTAACCAAACAGAACAGAATAGATTCTTTGCAGGTACACATGGAACATTTACCAAAATAGAGCATACACTGAATCATAACACAAAATATTACAAAAATGTTTGTGAAATTATATAGCGTATGTCCTCTGATTGTAAGGTAACTAAATTAGAAATCAATAAAAAAATCTTTAAAATCTTCAAATAGTGATCATATGCTTTTATATAACATATGGGAAGTCACCAGGGAAATTGAAGAAGGTTTTGGTGATGAAAATTTCATGTTGGTAGTTATAAGGGTGCATATATATGATAAAACAATAAATTATACACATTTTATTATATCTAAAATTATAGAGTTGATTTTTTTAAATGTTTTTTAAATGAAGCAAGACAGACAAATTTTTATAAAGCTGTCATTTATATAAAAGGATTTCAAGTAGGTATGTAAGAAGAAAATTTGGTATATTTAAAATATATTTTGTAATACATACTTTTTATATATTTGTATAATTTTTATGAAAAGGCTAAAATCCCAAGAGAAAATTCGACAGAAATATAAAAAGAAAATTCACACAAATAATAATAATGTCTCTTAAGCACCGGTTCCACAATGTCCCTAACAGACTGCTTTTACATGTCATTGGTGAGGGTTGTATCACTTATCCATTCCAAAACCAATCAATTCTAAGGGGAAAGTGTTATCATGACTGGCTTAGATCTATCAAGATTGATGTCTAAGGCTAGGGTATTTGGCATGAAACCCATGGCTTTCTAATACCTGCAGTCTAGTAGCAAAAAAATAAATGGGATGATAGGTAGGGCTGGATAGATCTCTTTGAAGACCTCTTAATTTATTTTTAAAGTATAATAGTCATTATTACGTTTATCCCGTACCAACTCTCAGGAAGCCTAATATGGTTTGGTTTATTTTGTCTTTTCTTAACATTGAAACAGATCACTTATAATCCAGATGAAACAGTTGTCCTCCAGTTAAAGGGCAGATTATACATGTCATAATTGACTTTTTTTGATTTCTGGTTTTGTTGAGGGAGGGATGGAGACTGCTTATTTGCTTGCACACTTTGCTAATGACAAAGTGTTCAATTTATTTAAGTTAAACACTACATGATTCTACTCTGCTCTACTCTATTTTAGTAGATTGTGAACTTGCCTTGAATTGGTATACATGGGATTTTATGGAGGACCGTCTTAGATGAGAGAGCAGCAGAAAAGTTTTGTAGTGGAGGTAACATCTAAAGTGAAAGCGGAAAAATGAGTTAAGAGTTGGGAGGCTTGGGTAGTCAGTGGCTGTAGAGAGATGAGACGAAGCATGGAATCTTAGGAGGTAATAGGCCTGAGTGACAGGGGTTGGAGAGCTCATCTAGGCCACAATAGGGATTTAAAATTGTTAATTTTTATTTTTGCAGGAGTGAGAAATCATTGTTATGTTTAATGTAGTTGGGGAGGACTGTGGTCAAATTTGTGCTTTAGTAGAAGCACTCTGGCTTTAGTTGGGGAAATGAAATGAAGGGAGGATATCTAAGTAATCTCAAATTTCTATAACAAAATACCACACCTGGATGGCTTAAACAACAGACATTTATTTCTCACAGTTCTTGAGGCTGGGAAGTTCAAGATCAAGGTGTGTACTGATTCTGTTCCTGGTGAGGGCTCTCTTCCTGGATTTCACATAGTGGCTTCTCACTGTGCCCTCACATGGTAGATAAGAAAGAGTGCTCATCTCTCTTCCTCTTCTTATACAGGCACCAATCCCATGACCTCATGTAAACCTAATTACCTATCAAAGGCCCCACCTCCAAATATTATCTCTTTGGTGATTAGAGCTTCAACATATAAATTTGGTGGGTGTGGGGAGAGGACACAATTTAGTCCACAGCAGGGGGCAAGACCAGAAGACATAAAATCTGTTTAGAAACTATGTATTCAGGTGAAAACCACAGCAGTTGAAGCCCAGCATGCCACAGAGAGTCTTCACCAGCAAGAAGGCCCTCATCAGATGCACCCCTCAACTTTGGACTTCCCACCCTCTCTCTATAGCTGTCAGAAATAAATTTATTTGCTTTATAAATTACCCAGTTTCAGGTATTCTGTTAAAAGGAACAGAAAACAGACTAAGATACCAAGCAACAGATATCAGGGTGAAATGCAGTGAAGCGTGCTTTTAAAAGATCGAAGAACTTCAAGAATTTTAATTGCTGATGGAAAGGATCTAATAGGAAAGAGAACTTGAAGGTAAAGGAGATATATGTAAAGACTGGCTTATAAAGACAGGTTACTGGAAGGTTGTGACTATGTAGATCCAGTTAATCGTTATTAGTGAATTTATCTTAAGTCTTTTTTTGAACAATAGTTTCCTCTCCATCCTTTTTTAACCTTTTAAGGCATTAAAGAAGGTTAAAGCAATGCAGGCATTTGTACTATAAAGTATCTCATAGCCTAAATTTTGCTGATTATATCATCATGATGAAGTTTACCATGTTCCTTGGCCCTCTATATTTTCTATAAATTGGTAGTTGAATACAGAAACTAAAATATCTTTATAAAATTTGAAAAATTCTGAATTTTGAAATCCATCTGGCTCCAAAGAGTTCAAACTAAAGATTTTGGGCCTATACTTGTATGCATAGGCAAATTACTTCTGCTGCAAATCCCTGGAAAACCCACCTGTTCCTAAAGAGTTAATGGCTATGCCAGCCGGGGCTTCCAGGTTCCAGCTCACGTCTGAGGCTAGCTTCTGTTCTGATCATCAGTGCCTGCAACACCAGTGGTCCAATTTTCAATATTACCACTAACAACCCTTTTTAGAAGTATGTTCTTTCTCCACTTCTTTTTTTAAGAAAAATCTTTATTGAGGTACATTTCACATACCATAAAATTCACCCACTTAACGTATGCAATTCAATAGTTTTCTAGTATAGTCACAGAGTTGTTCAACAATCACCACAATCTAACTTCAAAAGATTTTTAACGCCCTCCAATAAAAACCTTATAACCATTAAGAGTCACTCCCGACCCCTGTCCCTACAAGACCTAAGCAACCACTGATCTACTATTCTACCTGTATAGATTTGCCTAATCTGAATGTTACCTATAAATAAGATAATACATGTTGTCTTTGCGGCTGGCTTCTTTAATTTAGCATCATGTTTTCAAGGTTCATCTGTGCAATTGTGTGTACTAGTACTTAATTATTTTTTATTGCCAAATAATATTCCATTGTATAATTACACTATACTTTATTATTCATTCATCAGTTGATGGTCTTTTGAGTTGTTTTCACTTATTGGATATCATGATTAATGATATGGACAATTATATACCAGTTTAGTTGTTAACATATGTTTTCATTTTCTTTGAGTATACTTAAGAATAGATTTATTTGGACTAATGGTGAATCTATTTTTAACATTTTGAGAAACTGCCAAACTATTTTCCAAAGTGGCTACATCATTTCACAATTCCACCAGCAATGTATGAGTGTTACAATTTCTCCATATATTCATCAACACTTGTTATTTTCTGTCTTTTCAATTTTAGCCATCCTAGTGGGTGTTAAATGGTATCCCACTGTGGCTTTGATTTGCATTTCTCTAGTGAAAAAAGATGTTGAGCACTTTTTCATGTGTCTGTTGGCCACTTGTATGTCTTTTTTGGAAAAATGTCTATTTTTTTTCTTTTATTTCATCATATTATGGAGGTACAAATATTGTTAGGGTTACAAATATTGCCCCTGTCCCCTCCCTCCCCCCGATATGACCAATCCCCTGGTGGTGTGCATCATACACGTTATGGAAGCATACACCCCTTTCCTCCTCCCCACTCCTGCCTGCCCACCACCTGTTAAAAAGTTGTTTTTGTTTGTTTGTTTGTTTTAGCATTTCGATTACATTGTATATCTTTGCCTCTCCCGAAGAAGGGTTAGAGTTGTGCCCTCCTCCCCCAAAATGCTCATCCCATCCCTAAGATTAAACCCAATTTTAAAAATTGGATTATTTTTCTTTATACTGTTGAGTTGTAAGAGTTCTTTATATATAATCTGAATACAAGCCTCTTATTAGATATATTATTTGCAAATATTTTCTCTCATTCTATTGATAGTCTTTTCATATTCTTGATAGTGTCCTTTGAAACACAAAGTTTTTAATTTTGATAAAGTCCAATTTATATGTTTTTGTCACTTGTATTTTAGGTGTCACACCTAAGAAGCAAGTTCTTACTCTAAAGTAACAAAGATTTACTCCTATGTTTTCTCCTAAGAGTGTTACACTTAGGTCTATGATCCACGTTATATTAATTTTTGCATATGGTATGAGTGAAGCAGGAGGTCCCACTTCATTGTTTTGCATGTGATGAGTCAATTGTCTCACAACCATTTTCTAAAAAGCCTACTCTGCTTCATTCTTGGCACCCTTGTAAAAAATCAACTGACCGTAGGAGGAGGTGGAGCAAGATGATCAAATAGAACTCTCCAGCAATCATTGCCCCACAGGAACACCAAATCGAACAACTATCCATGCAAAAAATTACCTTTATAAGAATAAAAACTCAGATACGTAACCACAGTGCCTCATTTTAACATCATATCAAGGAAAGAAGCACAGAAGAAGAGAGTA